>OZ034974.1:5992031-6022031 GCA_964030785.1 Siderastrea siderea
TTCTTTTCCTCGATAAGTACGTCAAAATTAGACACCAAAAAACGAAAAACGCCACAGAGATCACAAGCACTAAGAGAATGCGACGATTCAAGTGACGAGTCTGCAATTAGTGCTTCGCAACTGTCATCGCCTGGCAAGAAAGTATTTCCAGCCATTTCGTATTGGGTGGCATGCCAAACGCCAAACGGATCAGCAATGAACCCGCTAAAACTACAAAGCGCGCTTGGAAGCTGTGGTCTAGAATTTTATGTTTCAAGAGCGACAAGAAAGAAGGGAAGCCACGACCTAAATAGGCTTTGTCAAGTACTCAAGGACCACAAAAACCCATGTTTAATGGAACTCGTTCAAACGTCCTATTGGCATTGTTTTCGGTGAGTAAGTCATTTCTAATCTTTTAGTCAAATCCAATTTTCAACAAACCAAAACTCGCATTCATACTATTTTCACACTCAAATTCACAACAAAATGAATATCGTACTAGCCCGTTTAGAGCCAGTTGTAGTCATTGATATATTTTGAAGCGCTAATTTGTAGGAAACTATAGGTTTCCATCGTTTGGTGTAATAATATTTTCTTTGGGGAATAAAGCAAAAAATGACACTTCTGACGTTTTATTTTCGCATTTTTAGTATGTTCATTAGTATCTGTAGTCCATTTTGTTGTCATCCTTTTGTTCAGTTCTGTAACTACATTTAATTATTTATACGTCCTTTGATTATTTTAGTGTAGTTCGTTAGTGCCTTTGATGTATCTATTTTTTGTCATTGGTCTGTTATGTAATCGCCTTTATTGCTGTATTGTTACTTCAGGTTTCGCAGCTTTTGGTTACCTATTTGTTTTGAATTTTTCTTCCTTTTTTGTTATATTGCAGAGCTTTCCAACAGGAACTTGCAGTAAGCGATGACGAGGGCTCCCAATTTTCTTCCCTGACCGAAAATGTTGTTCGTCTTCGTGTGGTTAACAAAGATTTCAAGGCAATGATGGTAAACTCTGTTTCCGAGCTACGCCGAGCTGGCCTCATGATTGACACCTTCGGCCTGGATGACATCGTGCCCAGTACAACGCAGACATCAGTCTCCCCTTCTTTGCACAAGCCACTTTCCAACCCGGTGACGGTTCTGTGCAACGACATACAGCTGGCAATGAGAAAATTGCACTACACCATCTATCGCGGAGACATTTACAAGCAAGTGGCCAAGGCACACTTCACGTTTCAATACCTATGTTCGATGAAGACGTTTCTGCATAGTTTGATGGGCAACGAAGCGTTTAAAGATCGCCTCATTCAACACATACAACGTGTATTACCAATAATGAGTGAACCAGAAAGCTCCCTGATGCCCCAACTCAAAATAGAGAGAGATCTCATAGAAGTCAACGACGGTTGGTTGTGGAGCTTTTCTTCTGGATCATTCGTTCAAGGAATTATACCAGAATCACAGGTGCGAATCAATAATTTTCAAGAAATTGTTTATTATTCTTTTCTAAAACGTGAAGTTTGGAGCTCGTAATTTACCTATTGTTGACACCCAAAGTCACAGCTTCTGTTTGATTCGATCGCAAAGGAACTAACTTAATAAATGGTAAAAATTTCTTTTCAGATCTCCTGCTCATGGAAATAATACTTACTCAGAGTCAAGTGTTTTTCTGTATTTTTTGGGATAATGAAACATTGGAGAGTAGACAGGCAAAGTATTAATGTAGTATGTCACAGATAAAAGAATATATATTCATGTCATATTTTCTCTCTTACCTTGCAGAAAGGAATAACCTCCCCGAGAGCATTCGTGGACTACGATCACACCAAAGATCCCGAACCCAAATACTTCGAAGAGATCCTACGAAACAGCCTCTCCGAAGATGACATCAAGAGGTTCTGCACAGATTTCCTGGCTTTGTTCCGACCCAAACCGCACAAGCAACCAGTGGCATGCGCAATCGGTCCCGCCGACAGTGGCAAGACAAGTCTGTTCTCACCCGTTTTCCAAATAGTGCCGTTAAATCGAATTGCTCGAGTAACAAAACAGAAAAACTTTAACAAAGCCATGATCGACAGATACACCGAAGTGATCTTCCTTGACGAAGCCTTTGCGGGATTACTTGACGTGGATGATTGGAAAATCATCTGTCAGGGAGGTTTTACATCCCACGATGCGAAATGGAAAAACGCAGAGGGATTTCTCTGCACAGCGACGATGTTCGTTACATGCCAGGCCGATATGGACTTTGGCGCCGACCACAACGAAGCGATGGACAGACGCTTGAACAGATATTTCTTTAAGAGTCTTCCGAGTGTCGTACCTGAGGCAAACAACTGGTTACGAGAACACGCCATGGACTGCATTGCATGGGCCCAGAAGATAGCAGGGAACAGCCAACAAAATGCAGTCACGACGCCATCTGCGCAGGAAGGCGGCTTGCCCCAAGAGGAATTGGAAAACATCCTTGGTGTATCCCTAGATGAAGAAGACGTGGAAGGATCTACTCAGCCCGGGTGCAGCAGAGAAAACGAGTTCCAGTCAGGGGAGTCTTCCCATGAATCCGACACTAGCGAAACTAGCGGATTAGAAACACTTCGTCGGGAAGAGGAAACTACAGATAAAGAAGGTTTAAGAGGACGACAACTGGCTATTATGTTGCAAAGCAAAGAAAGAGTCAACCGAGTGAGAAAGCGCACATCAGAAGCAATTCGCAACCGTCGTCTGGCTGATCGTCGCAGCTTTCTGGTGGAGTTGGGAGTGGTTGGTCCATTGGAGGCGAACGAACAACTAACTGATCCTGACAGTCCACTGCCGACACCTCTAGAAGAAAGAAAAGAGAGAGCAATTCAAGAGAGAAAGAAACAACGCGAATTGCAAAAACGCCTTGACGAGCAAGAGAAGATTAAACGAGCCTATGAAAATCCCTGGCTTGTAAACTTAGAAAAAGAGATGGCCGACCACAGTAAACGGATGGAAGAAACGGAGAACGACGAAGAACGGGCGGTGATGAAAAGTCTGCTAGAAGTCAACAGTGACGAACTGCGTTTGTACCACGAACGCAAAGGGACACTGCGTTTGCCGAGTGCAGTCGAAAAGAGGAAGAGCTTCTGTTTAGAAAACGAATTGGTGGAAAAGTCCTGCGTGAACTTGATCCGTGACGTGTTTTCGCCGCTTCCAGTGATACTCGGCCCAGTCAGTCAGTCTTGCGGTACCCCATTGAGAACAGGCCAGGAGTCATCAGACGACCAAGATGACGACGACTCGTTGTTTATTACTCCGAAGACGCCCTCGTACGTTCCGCAGTACGACGTGGAATTTCTCTGCCCACCATCACCGCTAATGGTGCACAGTCCAAGAAAACGGCCCCGCGTTCAGAGCCACGCACTGCCCAAAAAGCAACAATTATTGACACGTTCTTTTCAATCACAGCAATAATAATTTTGTTATAAAATGTCTAAAATGTACCTGATGTGAATTTAAACGAGAGATTGAGTTTTGCAAGTACTGTGAACTTGACAACAGCGTTCAGAGTGATATTGAAAGAGTGTACTAAATAACTACATAAGTCCATAATAAAGTTTTCCTGTTGAGTTATGTTGTCCGTGATTGAACTCACAATCTCGAGATTCCAACAAACAGCGTGTCTAATAAGGCAATTCTTTTTACATGAACTTGAGCTCTGCCCTTTTCTTTAGAGAGTCTGCCATTCTTCCCTCTTGAAATTTGAATTCGGGATCTCTCAAGATGGCAGTCCACTGTCCAAATCTGTGTTTATCTATCCCTTCTTGTAGAAATTTGTCCTCGTCGGCCGTAAATTTTAAGATCCGACGATGACTCCGTTGAATGCGCAAGGGCGTAGTTGAGGAGACAACCTTTTTGGGAGGCATGATTGTTCTTTCTGCAGTTTCAACTGATGGCGACGAGCTTAAAGTTGAACAGCCAAACCTCGTGTGGACTTCCTTGTCCACTTCCGATCCCTTGGTACCTTGTAGCTTTTGTAGACACTCGTGAGCTTTGACAGCAACTTCGCGCGATCTTTGCTTTTGATAGTGAACTTTTGCAACGGCAGAACTGTGTTTTTGGTCTTCTGACAAAATTTGTTGCTCCTTGCTTGTGAGCAGATTGAAGCTTTGCGTCTCGACAATTTGACGATAGCGCGTCGGGTGAATAAACTTTCCGATTGCATCAAACACTAGTTTACTCATGACGTCGCCCAATTTGCTGTGCTGGCCTCCATTTCTCGTGACCAGAACGAACTCGCACTGGGGTTTTAGCAATGGCCTTACGAAATTTACGTAGCTATCGAGCACCTGCATGCTTGCATCGGTCAGAATTAAGGAGTCAAATCCATATTTGCTAGCGGTCTTGAACTTTTTCTGGTCGATGAATCCCCCGTTCTCCGTAGCTGCTCTGACCATGTCCACTGTCAAATACTGATAAGTCATAGGCCGAGATCCCTTCACCTTGATGAACAAATACACTGCGACAAATTTCGTGGCAAATGTCAAGTCCGAAGGATTAACTTGACCTGGAATAGTTTTGCACGTCTTCACAGTGTTCTCGTAACGAGGCAAATGAAATGTCACCACTTCTAACAGTTCTTCCATGGTTGCCCAGTGCCCCTTAGCATCCAAAGTTTCAATGTCTAGATCTTGTGTCCACTGCAGTCTCATCATCTTTGCCACCGTCTTGCGCGCTCGTTTAAGGTACAGCTCCGTTGAGGACAAATTTCGAAGAACTGTGTCTGATGCGCCGTTTATTTTTCTGAAGTCGATTAATTTGGAGATCGCATCAATGTAGCCCAATCGGCCACCGTGTCCGAGTTTGCATTCATCTTGCAAGTAGTCGATAAACTTGAACAACAGACTATGAGAACACAGGCTAAAGTCCAGCACTTCAAAACTCAATTCATCTTCATCTTCGCAGCAAAATTTGAGAAATTTAAAGCATCTCTTGGCTATCTGCTGAGCTGCACGATCTTTCTTGCAACCCCCACCACTTCCAGTCAACCATTTCGTGAATAAGTCGCCAATTTGGCTGGAAACTGAAAACGAAGGCATTACCCTGGCAGTTTGTTTTGTGATTTCACCCGATGTATCATCATCGGCAAGTTCTTTGGTACTTGAAACGTCGGGTTTTTCGTCAAAGAAAAAGAACCAACTGTGCTTGGTGTTCACATGTTTCCTGCAGCCACGTTGACTTTTAAATCCATCGTGATCACACGTTTGTATTGGACAGTGATACAAGCTATCTGTTTCTTCTTTTTCCAAGTGAAGCCGTTTTGGTTTTGGTGATGAGCCATCGATTTTCGACCAGTCAACCTTACCCTTTTTGTTCATGTCGGACATCTGAGTGATCCACACAATTTGTTCCACTTACATAAATAGTGAACAAAACACAAAGGCGACAAAAAACAATGGCTGTATTGTGCAAGTTTAAACTTGCCCCAACCTGCCCCAACTTGCCCCTGCTTGCTCAGGCATGTGTCTGCTTGCCACTGTTCATTATTCTTAAGTAAGCTTACAATTTCGAGGTGATATATGGCGTTGGTGCGATTATTTTCAACCTTCCCCGGGCAAGTCTATAAGGGCCTCGAAAAGTCTTTAAAAATCTGCTATTGACACTGCTTCGTGTTGTTTGAAACTTAAAACACTACACCAAATGTTTTTGCCAATTAAATAGCGATAAAATCATAGATGGCAAGAAAAGAAGAATGTTTCTGTTGAACAAGATGTACAAAGGAACTGTCATTTCTAAATAGGAACCATTTTAAATAAATAGGAACTAATGGTTAGGAACAAACTGTTCCACGTGCCAATAAAAAGGAACATTTCGTTGAAAACGGAAACTGTTAATGGGAACAATTGTTCCTCAAGTGAATAAAAAGGAACCAATTTTTCAAAACAGGAACAATGTTAGAAAGGAACAAACGTTCCTCTACAAAAAAAGGAACGTAATTAATTGGGAACCAAAGTTCCTCGTGTCAGCATAAAGGAACAGCCACTCTAAAACGGAACGCATTAATGAGAACAATTGTTCCTCAAGCGATTAAAAAGGACCAAAATGATAAAAGAGGAACAATACCATTGGGAACACCTGTTCCTAGGCCACTCATTTAGGAACAAAAAGTTCCCTTCAATGTTAAAAATTCGGAACAAAAGGTTCTTTTTAGCTCTAAATGAACACTTTGTTCCTATTTTTAACAGCAATTTGTTCCTTTTGATGCTAAAAGGACCACTCCAAAGAGGAACAATCATCTCTTAATCGGAACGTTCCCAAAGCAAAAATGGGAACAGTGCTAAAAAATAAAAGTAAGTTAAAAAGCCACGTAAAGGATGCATAAAATATGCCAAAGCATCTTATGACTCTCTATACTGAACAGATACAACAGCCAAAATTTGATTGATAAAATCATGCTAGAACATGTTCAAATTTGAAAGTAAAAATTTTGGGAAACGTATAAGATCGTTTCCCAAAATTCTTGTTCCTTTTCTCTTTGAAGCCACGATGCGACTTGTTTTCTGTACTGGTTACTTGTTATGTTCTGGCATGATGTGTCTGTCTTTATATTGATGTTGAAATGGCAAATCGACCAGAAAAACACAACTGGCTTCAAGATATTGCTCATAATATAGAAAACCAAAGGGAACAGGCATAATTCGGTCCTCTTTGTTCCTCAACGTGACCAAATTATACTTTCAAAGTACGTTTTCCACGCTAAATCCGCTAAACCCTTGGGAGAAAAGACTATGGCATCACAGGCCAGAACAAAAAGATAAACTTAACCTTTGTTGTTTTACGAAATAACTGTGACTTACAATACGCCGTGCATGCACTTTATATTCGTTGTAAACTTGGCAATGGAATACAACGAAGCCTTCTATAGCGTTCATAGACTGAAAAAGGCGGTCACTAGGTCACCAAGACTACACACGAGTGCTACAAGAACTTTTCCCTGATGTTAAAGTGTTTAACGGGCTCAGCGTATACCACGTATTTCAACTGAATGTATCATTAGTACTTCTAGCTCCAGCTACTTTCTCTATGATGATAAAGTGTGTAACGATTTTAACGTATACTACGGATATGAACTGAATTAACTAAAATAATAACAACTGAATCTATCATTAGTACTTCTTGCTCCAGCTACTTTCTCTATGATGATAAAGTGTGTAACGATTTTAACGTATACTACGGATATGAACTGAATTAATTAAAATAATAACAACTGAATCTATCATTAGTACTTCTACCTCCAGCTACTTTCTCTATGATGATAAAGTGTGTAACGATTTTAACGTATACTATGGATATGAACTGAATTAATTAAAATAATAACAATAATAATAATAATATTATTATATTAATAATAATAATAATAATAATAATAATATTATTATTATTATTATTATTATTATTATTAATATAATAATAATAATATATTAATAAAATAAAATAATAATAATAATAATAATAATAATATTATTATTATTATTATTATTATTGTTATATTATTATTATTGTTATTATTTTAATTAATTCAGTTCATATCCGTAGTATACGTTAAAATCGTTACACACTTTATCAACATAGAGAAAGTAGCTGGAGCTAGAAGTACTAATGATAGATTCAGTTGTTATTATTTTAATTAATTCAGTTGATATCCGTAGTATACGTTAAACTCGTTACACACTTTATCATCATAGAGAAAGTTAACTTTTAGTAATACTACTACTACAATTACCACTACTACTCTTACTACTACTACTACTACTTCAACTACTACTACTATTACTACTACTACTACTACTACTACTACTACTACTACTACTACTACTTTCTCTATGATGACAAAGTGTTTAACGATTTTAACGTATACTACGGATATGAACTGAATGAATTGAAATATTATTTCATCACTTAATTAATTCAGTTCATATCCGTAGTATACGTTACAATCGTTACACACTTTATCATCACAGAGAAAGTTGTAGTAGTGGTATTATTTATTATTAAATTAATTCAGCTCATATACGTCGTATACGTTAAAAGGGTTAAGCACTTTATCATCACAGAGAAAGCTGTACTATTAGCAGCTGTAGTACACATAGTAGAAGGAGAAGTTAATAAATTCAATTAATGTACGTAGCGTACAAGCTAAGAACTCTACCGGTGATGTTAAGGTGTATACCGGTTTTAACGTGTTCTCCGTATATGAACGGAATAAATTAAAACACAACAATATTTAATGAATTCATCGTGCTGAACTGTAATTGGTGGTTTAGTTCCCAAATGGTCTTACACGTTTCTATAAGAACAGGCTTAGGCCAATCCAAGGTGAGTTCCTATTCCCTTCGGCCTGCTTTCGAACTGTAATTGGTCTACGATCATCTTGGGGTCGCATTAAATAGAGGGAAACATGAGCCGAGTACTTTAGCGCGTTGCTTAATTTTAAAATGAGCAAGCCGTGCTCCCAGCTTAATAGTAAGCTTATTCGTGATAAAGCGGAATGTAGTATCATCGCAAAAGTTGAGAAACAGTGTTCTGTCGTCGGATTTAAGTGTGTATGGCGTGTAAAAGAACAGGAAATAGAGAATGCATGGAACTGGATCTGCGAAAAACGAGACGAGTGCGATCTGAAGTTATCAAAAGTCAACGGAGTCTGTTTCTTCTTTTCCTCGACAAGTACGTCAAAATTAGACACCAAAAAACGAAAAACGCCACAGAGATCACAAGCACTAAGAGAAAGCGACGATTCAAGTGACGAGTCTGCAATTAGTGCTTCGCAACTGTCATTGCCTGGCAAGAAAGTATTTCCAGCCATTTCGTATTGGGTGGCATGCCAAACGCCAAACGGATCAGCAATGAACCCGCTAAAACTACAAAGCGCGCGAGAAAAAGACCTCGCCTTGCCGAAAGCCAGTCGTCCATTGGACAGCAGAAGAAAATAACCAGTTTTTTCCTGTCGCAGCAACGCCCTCGAAATTAGTATTTTGTTCAAGTGACTATTTTCAGTCAGTTATTCAGTCGATGTAATTTGTTAAGTGAAAGCGTAGAAGACACAAACAGTAGGAAAAAAAACACGAGTGTGAATATTAAGTTGTTTCTTTGACATTGTGCGAGATGAAATCAAATGTATTTCTCAGTTGAAATGATGAATGTCATTTATGTTTTCTCAGAATGGTTTAGACAGTCCACAAGAATGAACCAGAAGAATTTGTCAGTTGCGATTTATTTTGTTATCTCGTCGATTGAAAGTTAGCGTATCGATTAAGTAGTACATGTAAGGAAAGCAAAGGAAAGGAAAACGTCAAACTTGATTAAAAGAAGGTCACTGTTCGAGTGCAACTTTGCTTACTTTACTTCGACTATCTCTTACACGATAAAGGGTGCGACCGTCGGGTCGGTCCCACATTTTATTAGACGAGTTTTGGCACATTACTTTGTTTTTAAACATTATGTCAAGCTATAGCTGCATTTTCATTCCAGCCCTTTTCTTGAGAGAGTCCGGCGTTCTTCCGTCTTGAAATTTGAGATCGGGATCCCTCAGAATTGCCGTCCACTGCCCAAACCCGTGCCGATCGATTCCCCTGTTGAGAAAATCGTCCTCGTCTGCCGTGAATTTCAACACCCGACGATGATTTCTTTGAACTCGCAATTGGTTTGTGGGCGGGGAATCCTTTTCTTTAGGGGGTGCGCCCTCTGTTTCTGCTGTTTTGACTGGAGCTGCAAGACTTGAAGTTGAGCCGCTAAACCTCGTTTGCACTTCCCTATCCACCTCCGAGCCTTTCGTGCCTTGTAGCTTTTGTAGACACTCGTGAGCTTTGACAGCAACTTCGCGCGATCTTTGCTTTTGATAGTGAACTTATGCAACGGCAGAACTGTGTTTTTGGTCTTCTGACAAAATTTGTTGCTCCTTGCTTGTGAGCAGATTGAGGCTTTGCGTCTCGACAATTTGACGATAGCGCGTCGGATGAATGAACTTTCCGATTGCATCAAACACTAGTTTACTCATGACGTCGCCCAATTTGCTGTGCTGGCCTCCATTTCTCGTGACCAGAACGAACTCGCACTGGGGTTTTAGCAATGGCCTTACGAGATTTATGTAGCTATCGAGCACCTGCATGCTTGCATCGGTCAGAATTAAGGAGTCAAATCCATATTTGCTAGCAGTCTTGAACTTTTTCTGGTCGATGAATCCCCCGTTCTCCTTAGCTGCTCTGACCATGTCCACTGTCAAATACTGATAAGTCATAGGGCGAGACCCCTTCACCTTGATGAACAAATACACTGCGACAAATTTCGTGGCAAATGTTAAGTCCGAAGGATTAACTTGACCTGGAATAGTTTTGCACGTCTTCACAGTGTTCTCGTAACGAGGCAAATGAAATGTCACCACTTCTAACAGTTCTTCCATGGTTGCCCAGTGCCCCCTAGCATCCAAAGTTTCAATGTCTAGATCTTGTGTCCACTACAGTCTCATCATCTTTGCCACCGTCTTGCGCGCTCGTTTAAGGTACAACTCCGTTGAGGACAAATTTCGAAGAACTGTGTCTGATGCGCCGTTTATTTTTCTGAAGTCGATTAATTCGGAGATCGCATCAATGTAGCCCAATCGGCCACCGTGTCCGAGTTTGCATGCATCTTGCAAGTGGTCGATAAACTTGAACAACAGACTATGAGAACACAGGCTAAAGTCCAGCACTTCAAAACTCAATTCATCTTCATCTTCGCAGCAAAATTTGAGAAATTTAAAGCATCTCTTGGCTATCTGCTGAGCTGCACGATCTTTCTTGCAACCCCCACCACTTCCAGTCAACCATTTCGTGAATAAGTCGCCAATTTGGCTGGAAACTGAAAACGAAGGCATTACCCTGGCAGTTTGTTTTGTGATTTCACCCGATGTATCATCATCGGCAAGTTCTTTGGTACTTGAAACGTCGGGTTTTTCGTCAAAGAAAAAGAACCAACTGTGCTTGGTGTTCACATGTTTCCTGCAGCCACGTTGACTTTTAAATCCATCGTGATCACACGTTTGTATTGGACAGTGATACAAGCTATCTGTTTCTTCTTTTTCCAAGTGAAGCCGTTTTGGTTTTGGTGATGAGCCATCGATTTTCGACCAGTCAACCTTACCCTTTTTGTTCATGTCGGACATCTGAGTGATCCACACAATTTGTTCCACTTACATAAATAGTGAACAAAACACAAAGGCGACAAAAAACAATGGCTGTATTGTGCAAGTTTAAACTTGCCCCAACCTGCCCCAACTTGTCCCTGCTTGCTCAGGCATGTGTCTGCTTGCCACTGTTCATTATTCTTAAGTAAGCTTACAAATTCGAGGTGATATATGGCGTTGGTGCGATTATATTCAACCTTCCCCGGGAAAGTCTATAAGGGCCTCGAAAAGTCTTTAAAAATCTGCTATTGACACTGCTTCGTGTTGTTTGAAACTTAAAACACTACACCAAATGTTTTTGCCAATTAAATAGCGATAAAATCATAGATGGCAAGAAAAGAAGAATGTTTCTGTTGAACAAGATGTACAAAGGAACTGTCATTTCTAAATAGGAACCATTTTACATAAATAGGAACTAATGGTTAGGAACAAACTGTTGCACGTGCAAATAAAAATGAACATTTCGTTCAAAACGGAACCCGTTAATGGGAACAATTGTTTGTCAAGTGAATAAAAAGGAACCAATTTTTCAAAACAGGAACAATGTTAGAAAGGAACAAACGTTCCTTTACAAAAAAAGGAACGTAATTAATTGGGAACCAAAGTTCCTCTTGTCAGCATAAAGGAACAGCCACTCTAAAAGGGAACGCATTAATAGGAACAATTGTTCCTCAAGTGAATAAAAAGGAACCAATTTTTCAAAACAGGAACAATGTTAGAAAGGAACAAACGTTCCTTTACAAAAAAAGGAACGTAATTAATTGGGAACCAAAGTTCCTCGTGTCAGCATAAAGGAACAGCCACTCTAAAAGGGAACGCATTAATAGGAACAATTGTTCCTCAAGTGAATAAAAAGGAACCAATTTTTCAAAACAGGAACAATGTTAGAAAGGAACAAACGTTCCTTTACAAAAAAAGGAACGTAATTAATTGGGAACCAAAGTTCCTCGTGTTAGCATAAAGGAACAGCCACTCTAAAAGGGAACGCATTAATAGGAACAATTGTTCCTCAAGTGATTAAAAAGGACCAAAATGATAAAAGAGGAACAATACCATTGGGAACACCTGTTCCTAGGCCACTCATTTAGGAACAAAAAGTTCCTTTTAATGTTAAAAATTCGGAACAAAAGGTTCTTTTTAGCTCTAAATGAACACTTTGTTCCTTTTTTTAACAGCAATTTGTTCCTTTTGATGCTAAAAGGACCACTCCAAAGAGGAACAATCATCTCTTAATCGGAACGTTCCCAAAGCAAAAATGGGAACAGTGCTAAAAAATAAAAGTAAGTTAAAAAGCCACGTAAAGGATGAATAAGATATGCCAAAGCATCTTATGACTCTCTATACTGAACAGATACAACAACCAAATTTGATTGATAAAATCATGCTAGAACACGTTCAAAATTGGAAGTAAATATTTTGGGACACAGGAGGAGGAGAAGGAGTTTTTAATACAATACTTACATCTTATGACTCTCTATACTGAACAGATGCAACAGCCAAAATTTGATTGATAAAATCATGCTAGAACATGTTCAAATTTGGAAGTAAAAATTTTGGGAAACGTATAAGATCGTTTCCCAAAAATTCAGTTCCCCTTTTTTGAAGCCTTAAAATACACTAAGTACTGCGAAAATCTTTCTAAAACTATATCTTTTGGTAGTCTTATGCAGGAAAAAGCTAAAAAGGACATTCTCAGATCTTTTGCTAAGAACTGAAATAAATCTGGGCGATTTTCCGCAAAAGCGTTCCTCGTAACGGGAACGGCCTTGGAAAGGCACGCTCGTTCCAGTACTGTAGCCTTAAATTTATATCAGCAAACAAGGGTTTACCAAGAGCGATTTTGTTTTTATGATATCTACGTGAGTTTGTCTCAGGCATATCCGTTATATCCGTTGAATTTATACAATCAGTGTTGGATTGCAAAAATTGTATTAAATCGAAGGTTGATCACGATCTTTGGAGGTTCACCGTTAATTCCGTAGAATCCATCTTTTCCGTGTGTGGAGAAAAGATCTTTGAAATGGAAAAGAAATGCATTAAAGCATTGACTGCTAGTGAAATTCATACACGGTAAAACTCTTTAAAAGAGTACCGGAGAATACGGATTTCACGGATTTCCCGGAGACATGAATGTTTAATAAGATAACTTGCAGTCCTGACTGACTGCTAACTGAAAAAGACTCTTAAAAGAGTAGCGGAAAATACGGATTTCACGGATTTCACGCAGATATGAATATTTAATATTATTCAATGTTAATTTAATACAATACTTCTCTTGTTACTGTAAGTATCTTTCTACTATTATTAGTATATAAAAAAAAATATATAATTGTATTAAGATATCTACAGTAAAAAAGAGAAGTATTATATCAAATTAATTTTGAATAATACCGGAAAAGATGGATTTTACGGATTTTGTGGAGCCATGGAGCTTCGAGTTCATATATTTTCGTACATTTTTTTGTTTTCGTTTTAGACAATTGTTTTTTACAGATTTACCAGAGACATGAAGCTTCGGTTGAGTTTAAGTTCCACCTTGAGCTTACAGAAACTTCTTTTAAAAAAGGTCCGTTGTGAAAAGGCATGAGAAAGACAACAATTTCTTGTATTTCATTGCCAAGTTTGCTCCTAAATAGTGACACTAAATGCATCACATCTTTTCGCTCGTTCCTTTGAACCATTGTTTGAGAAAAGGCGCCAGCCGCTACCTGGATTGAATGACAGTTTTGATTGCATTGTTTGAGCTTCCGAGAAAACAAGTCAGAGAACAAGTCTAATGATCCTATCGTTATTGTATTTCACCAAAAAGGGTAGGTTTTTTGCTTCGATTTTTCCTGGGGAGCACTATCATAATGAAGCGATTGCAGTTTTTGCGTTGAACTTGCCCTCTAATTACATCCGGAGCGTCCTTATTGTCCTGCGCTAGCAACAGCGACTCATACTTTAAAGAAACGTGCAAAAAAGGAACGCCCTTTATAACGCTCATTTCATAGTTACATCATCTCCGACACGTCCTCGTCAACAAATTTGACTTCAAAACATGACAAACAAACTAACAGAATCATCTTTCACAGTTATTCATCAGCACGTCGAAAACATAGCTAACAAAAGCCTAAACTTTCAAATTTATTCGTCAAAATCTAACAGCGCTGATCCACTATATAAACACCGCACCCATGCGACGACTGTGCAAAGTCCGACCGGTTGCTGAGAGCGCACAGCACGAAGAGGCGCCAAGAACCTACTACAAGTCAAACGCAGACCAAAAGACCGAAGAACACTATAGACAGTTACTATAGTAAAACGTGAACATTGCATGCGTACCGTCGTAAAACGATAGCGTTTCATTTCAGTGTGAAATCGATGCAGGGGCATGTAGTTTGCCCGATATAAGTTGAATGAATGAATGAATAACTTTATTTAAGTGTCAGGGTGGGTACTTAGCTTGTGACAGCCAATTGCGGACACTCTACTACTTAAAATAAATTAAAATTTACAATATACATTTAAAAATTAAAATATTAATTTCACTATATTAAACTTAGGGGGAATGAATAAGAATAGGAATAAGTCATTTAAAAAAACGGTTTCTAAACTCACAAATACATTATATTATACTTAACTAAGGAACAATTAAAAAGATAAAAATAAAAGACGTGATAAGTAGATACACAATTAAATTGTCAGATCTCAAGTAGCACATATGGCGCAATAAGAACACGCGTCGTCGATTAGGGCGGTGAGGTCTTTGTCTCTTATGCTGTTTCTAAAATTTCCAGTAGTCAGTCTCTTTCTGTCAACAGCGCTCAATCTGGACCAGAGGTAAGGGCCAAGATATGTGATGGAGTGTTTTCCGTAACGAACTGAAGAGAACCGAGGCAGATCGAAGTCAGCATTTCTGAGAGAATAGCCTTTGTTCGAGTTTCTGAAAAGTTCAATTATGCAGTCAGGTGCAAGGCCATGTTTTACTTTGAACATTAAAATCGCGATGTCCTGAAGCCGTCTGTTGTAAAGGGAGGGTAGTTTTGCACGGCTTAGAAGAACATCGTAAGTATCTGTCTTGGAGCTGAAAATAACTCTTAGCGCGCGTTCTTGTACTCTTTCGAGTTTACGCCTGTCGGACACTTTGCAGAAGTGCCAAACTGTATGGCAGTATGTTAGATTCGGTAGTATTGCAGTTAGATATAAGTGGAGCTTGGTCTCACATGAGATGAGGTTTCTGAGTCTTGCTAACACGCCCACTTTTTGGCTGGCTCTCTTACATATGTCGCTGATATGATCGCTGAAAGAGAGTTCGTCATCCATATTGATCATCGATTTTCAGGGTACACGTGTCCGTTGCGTTGTTATCACCCCGTTGAGGCGCTATGACTACGATTTGGTATTTGTTCGGATTAGCTTGGAGAAGGTTTTCCTTATACCATTGTGATACGTTTTCTGTTTCTTTATTTAAAGAAGCAGAGAAACTTGATGTAAAAACTACAATAATAGGAAGCGGTCATCGAGTTAACAACAAGCGTACAATATTTATTGCCTTTATTTGTAGAATGTCATGGCGAGCGAAATTAAAATGTGTCTGTCGATTGCAGTCAGTGTTGTGACGTTTGAAGTGTTCTTTTTCAAATACTATTCGAGGTATTGATTTTGGTGGCGTATTCCGTCCAAGGAGAGCGTTAACTCAGCCCTCTTCTTCAAAGAATCGGCCGCCCTTCCATCCTGAAATGTAAAGTCTGGATCCCTCAAAATAGCCGTCCACTGCCCGATTCCGTATCGTCTTATCCCTTTCTTTAGGAAATCATCCTCATCTGATGTGAATTTCAAAACCCGACGATGATGATTCCTTTGAATGCGCAAGGCGTAACTGAGCGGGGTTTCCTTTTTCCGAGGCGTGCTTCTCGATTCTAAATTTCAACTGCCGGTTCCGAGCTCGATTCGCTGAACCTCGAATTGACATCCTTGTCCACCTCCGACCCTTTCACACCTTGCAGTTTTTGTAGACACTCGTGAGCCTTCACAGCAACTTCGCACGACCTCTGCTTCTGATAGTGAGCTTTGGCGACCGCAGAACGGTGTTTTTGGTCTTCCGACAATATTCTTTGCTCCTTGCTAGAGAGCAGATTGAGGCTTTGCGTTTCGACAATTTGACGATAGCGGGTTGGATGAATGTACTTTCCAATTGCATCAAACACTAATTTACTCATGACGTCGCCCAATTTGCTGTGTTGGCCTCCATTTCTAGTAACTAGTACGAAGTCGCACTGGGGTTTCAGCAATGGCCTTGCGAACTTGATGTAGCTTTCGAGCACCTGCATGCTTGCACTGGTCAGAATCAATGAGTCAAATCCATACTTGCTGGCCGTTTTGAACTTTTTCTGGTCGATGAATCCCCCGTTCTCCTTAGCTGCTCTGACCATGTCCACTGTCAAATACTGATAAGTCATAGGCCGAGATCCCTTCACCTTGATGAACAAATACACTGCGACAAATTTCGTGGCAAATGAAGGATGAAGGATGAAGGATGAATGAAGGATTAACCTGGAATAGTTTTGCACGTCTTCACAGTGTTCTCGTAACAAGGCAAATTAAATGTCACCACTTCTAACAGTTCTTCCATGGTTCCCCAGTGCCCCCTAGAATCCAAAGTTTCAATGTCTAGATCTTGTGTCCACTGCAGTCTCATCATCTTTGCCACCGTCTTGCGCGCTCGTTTGAGGACAAATTTCGAAGAACTGTGCCACCGTCTTGCGCGCTCCGTTGAGGACAAATTTCGAAGAACTGTGTCTGATGCGCCGTTTATTTTTCTGAAGTCGGTTAATTCGGAGATCGCATCAATGTAGCCCAATCGGCCACCGTGTCCTAGTTTGCATTCATTTTTCAAGTAGTCGATAAACTTGAACAACAGACTATAAGAACACAAGTTAAAGTCCAGCACTTCAAAACTCAATTCCTCTTCATCTTCGCAGCAAAATTTGAGAAATTTAAAGCATCTCTTGGCTATCTGCTGGGCTGCACGATCTTTCTTGCAACCCCCACCACTTCCAGTCAGCCATTTCGTGGATAACTCGCCAATTTGGCTGGAAACTGAAAACGAAGGCATTACCCTGGCAGTTTGTTTTGTGATTTCACCCGATGTATCATCATCGGGTGAAACAATTTGTTTCCACTTACATAAAAAGTGAACAAAACACAAAGGCGACAAAAAAACAATGGCTGCATTGTGCAAGTTTAAACTTGCCCCAACCTGCCCCAACTTGCCCCTGCTAAGGCATGTGTCTGCTTGCCACTGTTCTGAATTAAGTAAGTTTACAAATTAAGGTGATAAATGGCGTTGGTGCGATTATATTCAACCTTGCCCGGACGAGTCTATAAGGGCCTCCTAAAAAAGTCTTTAAAAATCTGCTATTGACTCTGCTTCGTGTTGTTTGAAACTTAAAACACTACACCAAATGTTTTTGCCAATTCAAAAGCGATAAAATCATAGATGGCAAGAAAAGAAGAATGTTTCTGTTGAACAAGATGTACAAAGGAACTGTCATTTCTAAATAGGAACCATTTTACATAAATAGGAACTAATGGTTAGGAACAAACTGTTCTACGTGTCAATAAAAAGGAACATTTGATTCAAAACTGAACCATTAATGGGAAGGAAAAATTGTTCCTCAAGTGAATAAAAAGGAACCAATTTTTCAAGGCAGGAACAATGTTAGAAAGGAACAAACGTTTCTTTACAAAAAAGGAACGTAATTAATTGGGAACCAAAGTTCCTCATGTCAGCATAAAGGAACAGCTACTCTAAAAGGGAACGCATTAATGGGAACAATTGTTCCTCAAGCGATTAAAAAGGACCAAAATTTTAAAAGAGGAACAATACCATTGGGAACACCTGTTCCTAGGCCACTCATTTAGGAACAAAAAGTTCCTTTCAATGTTAAATATTCGGAACAAAAGGTTCTTTTTAGCTCTAAATGAACACTTTGTTCCTATTTTTAACAGCAATTTGTTCCTTTTGATGCTAAAAGGACCACTCCAAAGAGGAACAATCATCTCTTAATCGGAACGTTCCCAAAGCAAAATGGGAACAGTGCTAAAAAATAAAAGTAAGTTAAAGAGCCCCTTAAAGGATGAATAAAACATGCCAAAGCATCTTATGACTCTCTATACTGAACAGATACAACAGCCAAATTTGATTGATAAAATCATGCTAGAACACGTTCAAAATTGGAAGTAAATATTTTGAGACACAGGAGGAGGAGAAGGAGTTTTTAATATAATACTTACATCTGCTCCATGGTAAAAGGAACCCTCTTTGTCCTTAAACTGGTTATCACGCCCTCGGTGAGTTGCATTGTTTAGTTGGCATCTGTATTTTCCATCCGAGTTTGAAGTACTCTTAAAATTAACACTGACACAGTTGGGATTGTGGTTACAAAGAAGATCACAGACATCCATATCAGGGACCCTGACAATTCTTATGCTGTGCTTTACCAGACGTTTACTGGCGAAGAAGAAAAAAGATGGGAACGCTAAGTTACGGTAGTTACCTGAAAGAATCCAGTGAAAATTAATAGCTGAGACAAAATGGGAAAAGATATTATTTCTCTGTTTCTTCTTCCTTTTCTATAACGCTTTCGCCTCTTTTAGATATATTATTTTTGAGGAGAATTTCACCAAAACTTTCCCCAATAATTATGGTAATTGATTTGCGTCATCTGTTTTTTTTTCAGTGCTTAAAAATGATGGTAGAAACATCGAAACATCGCACTGCATTAAATTCTCAGTGTACATAGAAAACAACTAAAT
The DNA here is from genome assembly GCA_964030785.1 of Siderastrea siderea. NCBI lineage: Eukaryota > Metazoa > Cnidaria > Anthozoa > Scleractinia > Rhizangiidae > Siderastrea > Siderastrea siderea. Next base: position 6,010,992 of record OZ034974.1, read on the forward strand.
CATTAAGTAATCATTTAGTCTCAAAAAAATATTGTACACAATATGTTTTGGACGAGAAGTAACCGAATGATAGAACACGCCAGGTTTGAAAAAGACTGGTAATTTGTCTGGGCAAGTTCCTTCTAGCTTTCGATAAATTTTAAAAGAAAAATGAAACAAAGAAACCTTTAATAAATATATGAGACAACGTCTAAGTTTATTTGAAATTTCGAAAACGACTTAATATGCAATTCCTTTGAGCCAGTTGAAATTTTAATCCACCTGGTTAGTCCGGTCCGTTAGGGGAAAAATCGTGACAAATCGCGTAAAAGCATCAAATTTGGCACACATATTCTTGAGACCATATAAAACAAATTGAGAAGGGGTGCCACGAGATCCGAGCATCCGGGGGGCCGTGGAACGCAAATCTATTGTTAATATCTTGGTCACAGGACAACCAGGCTCACTAACAAATCACTAATAGCAAAATAGAATTATTGTAGGGAACTTTTTAACTGATTTCATCAGCAAACGGAACAAATGAAAATAAACAGTCATTAGAGTTACCTGCCTCACCAACTCCACATACTGTATGTACATTTGTCTACCAAGAGATCTGCTCATGACCCTGGGTATCCTGTGGTTAAATAGCTTACTGGCCATGACTGTCGGACAACAAACATAAGCCGGACTAATGGAAAATAAAGCTCATCCCAAACGGGTTAAGCACCTTATCTAAGTCTTAGTTCAAGCTTTCTTTTGACAAAGACATATCTGAGAGAGAATTTTTTTTCTAATTAAAAAAATGTTACAAATAGACCAACACGTTCAATAATTCAATTTGTGATCACTCAGCCATGCATACTGTAGATCTCGAGATCGATCGTTATAAGAGATAAAGGCCGACAAAGCACGACAACAAAAACATCAAAAGGCATCAGTTAGTTAGAATGACCTGGCGAACTTCAGAATTTTTTCACCAAACTGGAGAAGGGGATTTTTATGGGTTAATCTGTCATTCTCTCTGGTGTAAATAGGAGCCTGCGCGCATGACAGGCATTAATTAAAAACGCCTGTTCTGTAGGCGGTTATAGGTGTGAACTGCTAAGGCTACTAGCTAGATTCAGAGGAAAAACAAATACATGTGATGGTAAAAATAAAATAACGAGGCAATAGCGTTTTTCACGTTAATCTTGAAGAACACGTCATGTTGTCAGAGAAGATTCTGGTCTATTACAATAACCATCCCCTCTGATCTACGCGTTATTCTGGTCTATTACAATAACCATCCCCTCTGATCTACGCGTTATTCAAAAGACCAAAACTGAAACTCTAGGACGGTAATTATTTACGTCCCTCTCTACTCTAGGGCGAGAGGTTTGGCTCGTCGCCGTGTCTAGGCCTTTTCGCTCTCCGTTTATGCGTTGTATTCGGAATCTAATAGTCGCAAGTAATTTAGCGTGTTAATGTTTTACGCGTTTTTCAGGCGAACGTTCGCGTCTTTTCTTAGGGGCACCCAAAGAGAAACTTTTAGCAAAATACTTGAAATATCATTTTCTGGTTTCTAAGATTGTTACCGAGCTTTTTAAGGTGGCTCGACCCGGTTTTTCACTAACCATACCTACTCTTTTTGAACAGGAAATACAAAGATGCCTCAAACGGAACAGGAAATCGAGTTACACCTATTTGTAGGGTATAGATTGAAGTTTGAAAATAGTGGGTTTTTTCGAGATCGACGTAGCCATAGCAACACGGTGACGTCATTGCTATTTTTACTTTTCCTTAATTTGTAAGAAATCCAGACATTTGTTTTTAAAGCTATTTATAGGACTTGTAGTTCATATAATTGTCTTCAGTTGTACCGATTTTAAACATTTTTTATGAGAGTTTTTTCGAGAAATAATTGATTGAAATTTTTAGCTGTTGCTAACAAACGAATCATAAACAATTCTTTTCGCGTTCACATTATTGTAAATCGGATGAAGCGATTTCTTTCATCAATTCCTGCAGGATAGCTGAAATCTCTAGAAACAATTTGAGCCCAAAGATTTCTTTTCATGGTCAAGATAAATGTCAGTTTGAGTGACGCGAAAAGAATTGTTTATGATTCGTTTATTAACAGAAGCTAAAACTTCAAACAATTATTTCTCGAAAACGCTCTCATAAAATCTGTTTAAAATCGGTACAACTGAAGACAATTATATGAACTACAAGTCCTATAAATAGCTTTAAAAATGAATGGATGGATTTCTTACAAATTAAGGAAAAGTAAAAATAGCAATGACGTCACCGTGTTGCTATGGCTACGTCGATCTCGAAAAAACCCCACTTTTTTAAACTTCAATCTATACCCTACAAATAGATATAACTTGATTTCCTGTTTAGTTTGAGACACCTTTGTATTTCGTGTTCAAAGAGAGTAGGTATGGTTAGTGAAAAACCGGGTCTAGCCACCTTAAGGGCATATTTGCGTGAGCTAATGCGGGTTGAACTGTTCGGCGTTTTTAGCTGAAAATCAGTTAAGGCGTAGACAATTTTAGAAAATGGAATCCCATCTGCCGAATTTCCGAGCTGCTAATGTCTTTCCGAAAATGCTAGCTGACCTTATTTTACACCCTAAATGACATATTTGTCCGTCCAAAAATAAAAGGAATTAATAAGTCACCTTTTTAAGAAAATCCGTGAGGTAATGTTTCGCCACAGAAATCTATAGTTTTCACTGCAATTAAATCCGAATATCTCAGGTGACTTCGGTCTGCCGAACAGATATTCCTCCGAAAACGAACCGTTGGGTGCCCCTGTTTTCTCAGAGGGAGGAATTAGATTAATGTTATCGGTATAAGCAATGTTAATTGGTAGAGTCAGGAAATATATTAACAAGAGTAGTACCGAGCGCTTAGTACATGCGTTCATAACCTCTAAGCTGGACTATTCCAATAGTCTGCTGTACGGTCTGCCATCTACTGTAGTTCAAAAGTTACAGCGCATACAGAACACTGCTGCAAGACTTTTTGTTAAGGCTAAGCGCACTGATCATACAAGCCCTATTCTGCAACAACTACACTGGCTACCCGTTAGCGAACGCATTTCGTTTATGATCTTGCTGCTTACGAATAAGACTGTGAATGGATATGCTCCATCTTACTTTGAAGATCTTGTGAATGAATCATTATGTACCGTCACGCAGTTTACGTTCGACTTCGCAAGGCTTGCTCACAGTTCCTAGATCGACCACTTCAACATACGGCGGTCGGGCCTTTTCGATCGCCGCGCCGAGACTTTGGAACACGCTGCCTCTAATGATAAGGAATGCACAGCCAGTCTCTGCTTTTAAAGGGCTTTTAAAGACATATTTTTTTAAATGAATTTATTTTTAGCTAGTTCACCGATTTTTGTATTTTATCCATTGTAATAAGTAGTTACCTTTTTTATATTTTATCCATTGTTATTAGTAGTCAAGCACTTTTTTATCGATTTTTTTGAAGGTTGTAATTTAGGTTTTAATATTTTTATCTTGTAAACGCATTGAGGCTCTGCGAAATGCGTGCATAAAAACTATTATTTTTAAAAACTTTTATTATTATTAAGTACCCGATGCGGTGTACTGAATTAAGAACTGCAAGACAAAAAAGAAAGAAAAACGTACGATGCTGGAAAAAGTGGTGCCTAATCGTTGGAGCTGGTTGACTACCGTGAAAGAGAGCTTAGCAAGCGTGCGTGCTTCTTATGGTACTCGCTGGTGACATCCGACTCATGGCATATTGAACTGAACGTTACCAATTTCAGAATTATATGAAGATCATCGCAGTGAAGGTGTTTCAACTTAAGCAGTTGAAAAGAAGAAAACTGAAAAAGTTCAGGCTTGAACGGAAATCGAACCCATAACCTCTGCGATACCGGTGCAGCGCTCTAACCAACTGAGCTATCAAGCCAACTGGGAGCTGGTCAATTGAGTGTATTTATCCCGTAGATGGAGAGATGAACATTAATATATGAAATAATCATAGCGCCCTAGAGCGCTGCACCGGTATCGCAGAGGTCATGGGTTCGATTCCCGTTCAAGCCTGAATTCTTTCAGGTTTCTTCTTTTCAACTGTTTAAGTTGAAACACCTTCACTGCGATGATCTTCATATAATTCTATCATTATCCGCAATTCAAATATATGTTTATTTCATATATTAATGTTCGTTACAATTTTGTTTCTTCAGTCATTGCACTGTGAATTAAACTGACGTTCAAAGTAAAGGCAGATATGTCAGTGACCTTAAAATGTCTCTCGCGATATGTTTTTCTCAACAGTACACTTAAAACATCTGACAGAAGTTCTAGATTTCTCGTCAACCCGACTTGCTTTTATTGTCTAGAGGAACTTAATGGGGGAGAGGCTGTAAAGAAACGTAATTCAAAACAATTAACAACGGAAGTCAGTTCTTTCAGTTATCCTTCTCCTAAATGGGTCGGCGTACATGTTCCTGAACGTATGACGAAAATAACCCAAAATAAGTAATGTTTGAATAGCTGTAGCAGGCAACGGTTTCCTTTGCAATTTGAGCTGCTGATTTGGGACTGTTTGTCGACTAATTCGAACTAATAATTATTCGTTTCCTTAACAGCCATCGGAAGTGTAACGATTCAGTTTGTTAAGTCTATTTGACCACAGGGGACCCAGGCAACCGAAAAGGGAGCGGAAAATACAAGGATATGTGACTCAGTAAACTTAAACGGTTATTTGTTGTCATTTTCTGTCGTTCGCTGACAAGGCCAGTTAAAGAAGCCCATGAAATCCTTTTCAGTTTGCCAGTGAGCGATCTGTTCATGAGCGTGGGAGTCCTGTGACCGTGAATGAAAATTAATTTGAGTGCTGTGGCCCCCCGGATACTCAGATCACGTGGCACCCCTTCTAAATTTGTTTTATATGTCCTCAAGGACATGTATGCCAAATTTGGTGCTTTTACGCGATTTGTCACGATTTTCGTAAATTTCGACGCTAACGGACTGGACTAGCTAACGAACTGCTGATTTCAATTATCACATGAAAGGCAAACTCAAGTTACCTTTCCTCTAGTTTATTTTTTACATTTCAAAACAAAAAAAATTAAGCATAAAAGATTAACAACTGAACGTTAAAAATAGCTGCAAAACTGAAAAAAAAAAAAAAAACAAAAAAAACATTGAGGTTGTCATTTGCCGTGCCCATGACTTGAATTAGCTCAGTGTGGCCTTTATCGTCAGGTACAAGGCTTATTAACGTACTAGGTTTATGCCCACGGCATACATGGTGGGGCGATAAAATTTCAGACAATTCAAGAGTTGTCTTAACATTAGCTGGCCCATCAATTTAAAGAATTTTAGATATAATAAGAACCTTGCGTGAGAGCGAGTTGAAATTTAATTCGTTATTTTTCGACGAAAGTCGTCTTAAAGAAGGGGGAAGGGAGCTGTCCAATTTATAAAACATGGAAGGCCCATCTCTACAAACGTAATAGGTTTTAAAACTGTAATAAAAAAAATTACTTAACTTCTGAATAAATTGATTCGAGAAAACAGAAAAACGTAGTCTATACATTCCTGACTAATTTGTTAAGGTTACGGTGACTTTTGAAACGGTTAATTGACACGGAAGTTTATGCACCTGCAAAATTGAACTTTTCAGCAAGGGGCAAAATGTTATGAAATATGTTTTTGAATTTTCCTCTTTAAAATAATACTTTGTCTTTCCCTTTTTTGGTTTTTCAAAGTAAAAGTTTGAACGTTCTAAAAAATGAGGAGGATATAACTGACGGACAAAAGAATCGGATTCCCCAGCGGCACCGTACAGGTCTGAAATTGTTTTGCAGTTTTACTATACCTGTGTAAATTTAAGGTGGTTGGCCCATAAAAGTCCATGAAGATTACAAACAAACTGTTTTGAAATTATCTAGCCCTTCGATCGAAAATAATTTTCTATATAGTAAGCATTTTGAGAGCGATATCCTGTCGAAATCGAAGCTTTATTTTAGCTATTTAATCATGAAAGTCGGCTTAACGAAGGAGGAGCTTTATCCTCTTCATAAAACATGTCGGAATCGTTTTTTCAAAGGTGCTAGTTTTAAAGGCTCAAAAATGCTCATTTTAACTTTTAAGTAGAATGATTGCGAAAAACCAGGAAACCAATTAGGAAATAAGTTGCATTTTACAACGGATTCTCGGATTGTTTGTTAGTGCTACGATCACCACTAAAACAGTTACTTAAACTGAATTAGTTAACCCACCTGTAAAATTTGACTCTTCAGCACGGTGTAGAATATCAGGTATGGAATATATTTTTAATTTTACTATACTTCAGACAGAATAACTTGACTTCGCCATTTTTTTTTCGGTTTTTTTTTTCTGAAGTGAACGTTTTAGCGTTCTCAAAAATAGAGATGAGACAAGGAACAAACGCGATATAACTTTCTCAAAAAATTCAAAATATTGCTAATGTCACTTAAATTATCTCTTGGTGTATGGCTTTCAAAGCGTCTTATTTAATTGTTATATTGTGAGCAAAATATTCAAATTGAGGAATTTTGCGTGAACTATATATCTAGGGATAATACTCTATTAAAAAGTGTGATATTGTAAGCAATGATAAGTATTTATTGTAAATTTAGATAAACAAGAACAGCTTGTTAGAGGAGATTAATATAAGGAATTCCTTCAGATGTTAACTTCTGGGATCAAAAGGAGGTATCATTTCAAACATAAGCAACTTTTCCTGTTTAACATGTATAAGTATATTGTAAGCAAGTTCTAAAATAGTTAGCTTAGAATTATAAAAAAAGGGAATACTCCGCACTCACTTTATTGTTCTCAACCAACAGTAAAGGCTCTCAAGTAAGTTTGCTTTTTAACCAACGGCACTATTTTTTGGCGTCTTTAAGGGAAAAGGCGCAAAAATGAAGCTTTTCTTGTGCAACGATATTCTTTTGATATTCTTGTGCAATGATACACAAAAGTAGAATAGATTAAAAGAAAAAACGTATCTAAAGAGAAAAAAACTTAACGTCCATGCAAACAAGCTGACGCAAGTTTAGGAGACAACAGCGTCAACAGAATGCAGAACTGAACACAGGTATCCATGTTCACGTCCCTAAACCACAGTTGCATTGCAAACTCGTCGGCTGAAAACGATAAGCTTCAAAGGGAAAATGGAATGAGATAGCTTGTTGGCAGAAACTAAATGTTTCTAGCACCAGTCGAATTTTAACGTTTGTTTAATTGGAACGTTATAGCTGTCATTTTTAGCCAGCGGAAATGTGGTGGTTACATGCCTTTCCAATTTAAGTGTAGATGTTGAGTTTGCTTGTGGGGGTATTTTATTTAGCCAGTTGAAGCTTTTTTTGTTTGTTTGTTTTCATGTTGAAAGTAGTTAATGGCCATAGTCTTTATCCACAGGAAGTCTCTCTACAAGTTTTTACGATTTTAAAAAGTAGGAAAATACGTTCAATTTAAGAACCGTTCGCTGGTTCTTAGCTAGTACCTGTCATTTTGAGTAAATGGAGATATAAATACATGTATTTTCAGAAAGTAATGCCTTTTACATGTAGCAGGTTGCATTTTTTTCGTTTAACTAGCTTCTTATACCACAATACAGTAATTTATTTTAATATGTCAAAAGAATGGTGATTACTTGGAATTCTGTCCTCTAGTGACACTTTTCTGCTTAAGAACTAAAGTAAAAAGAAGGAATATTTTAAATCCTTTTCAAGAAGGTGGACGTTGTCGAGATGAATTTTGAACCGTTTTTAGATATGAGATAGCGATATTCAATACTCAAACTCGAAGAAGAGAAAAGTCATATTTATCTCCAAGCATCATTTTATCCTTGTGTTTATTTTAGGACTAACTAAAGCCCTGAGCAGGCGTATTTCAAGCCGACTTAGAGTAATAAATTCTTTGTTGAGAAAAAGGTTGACACTACAGCCATGCACGGATTCAATACTCATGGGACACATAAAGATGTTTTTAAGAAGAGTACGTATTTGCCAAAAATTGACAACAAGTGATCATGAGCAAGTGTTACACCAGGCTCTAAGACGCATATCGTAATTAGTTCTGTAACTTTGTTTATCAAGCTGATCAACTGCGTGCCAGCTTGTGCTCGCAAGTAATTTACCATACCTGGTTTTTTATCTTTTACAAAAACGTTCCGGAAATTCCGGTTGGAAAGTAAATGGTACACGACTTTTCGGGTCATTCCAGTGGAAAATTTCCGAGAGCAACGGAACGTCTCAAAAAGTAGTCCTTTTTTTCCCGGACGGAAGGTTCCAAACGGAAATTCGTGTTCCATTTGTTCAAACCTTATCTTTGATACCAGCCTCAGGCTCTCGCGGCCATTTTTTACAGGAGGGAAATTGTTACTTCTAAAATAACTTCACAATCTTTTAACTCCTTCTTGCAACTCCTTTCACCTATTTAATGTAGCCGAATTATCCAGCGGCTGAATTTGAAAGGACGGCGTTTCAATTCAGGAAGAAATTATTTAGAAAATTCATTAGAAAATAGCTATGTGTCCCCACTTAACGCCCTGTCTTACAGGGTGCTAGATCACTTGAGCCGTAAATAAAGTTATTATTATTAATATTATTATTATTATTATTATTATTATTATTATTATTATTATAACAAAAAAATAGAACTTGAAATTCACCGTCGTGTGCTCTCGTTCTACATAAAAAATTCAATTTGGTCATTTCAGAACGGCAAAGACATATACCAAAAATAACGTACGTGCAGAGTCGTTGTTTTGTCAGTTAAAGCTCTTCTTTTGTGACGTTCTCGTTAGCACAATTGTTTCCTTAATTGGGAGGGATTTCTGCAAATGGAAAGCGCCAGTCCCGAATGGAATTTCCCAATACGGAAATCTGCTTACTATTTGCCCAAACCATAAACCGACCGGTTTGCAGATGAAAATGGTAAACAACCGAAATTATCATATTTCTTTGATAACAGCGTGCAAGAGAGATGTATCACATTAGTATATAAAGCTCGCGAATAGCTTCTTGGCTTATGATTAGCTGAATACGTAATTGGAATGACCTCAAGTCTACTTTAAGCTCTTTATCATTGTAATGGGCAATTGACAATTTTTGCATTGATAATTGCGCAATAGAAGTTATTAATAATATTATTATTTTATTGCTTTTTCCAGATACTCTGCTGCTCTTTACAACCTCTAATTTCGTTGGACCTTGGTATCACGCAACTCTATTGTTTTCAGGGCTAGGGTCCATTGTTCTGTTGATTGTTCTATTTTTTCTCAGCAAATTAGAGAAGGCCATGTAAGAGCTGCGTACCGCCCTGCTTTTTCAAGTGCACTTCAAGTGCACTTCGTCCCTAGGTGTGAACCGGCCTATTCACTTGCGACGCGAGCAAGCAGGACGGTAATCAGAAAGGGCCGTTTATACCTTTGTAGAGGCCTTTTGCAGCGATTACAAACACGATTTCAAGCGCCATTTAAAATCGCCCATTTAGACTACCGGCAATTTTCACTAGGTGCCCAGCTTGGACAGTGATTTCAAAAATTATGTATGCCGCCAGGAACAGAGCACATGCGGTGCGACCAGGGTGTGACTATGTAGGCAGTTTTTGTTTTCACTCTCAGAGTCAATTATGGAAACTTCTTATGTAGTTTCAACTTTTGAGTCTGTGAACGAAATCCTATGGTGTCACCATTCAAATGAAACCTATTCGGCAGTGCTTTCACTAGGAATCGTTTGTTTTTCAATATTTTACAGAAGTTTTGGACACTCTTGGTTGCTAAAAGGTTAAGGCAAATTGTATACCCTCCCGTGGTACTTTTACTATCATTGTACATGTCCCGCCTCAAAAAATACTTGTATACCATTTGAGTCTTCATTTTCTCCTTGTCCGTCCTTTTGTGTCATACTATTCATTTCCTCCGGAAAGGCCCGCTTACACATACGATTTTTTATGCGATTTTTGTCGCCCTCTTTAATATAACTTTCGTCGCACATGTAAACTAGCGGCGATTTCATTGCAATTTCTGTGCGATTCGAGTGAGATAATTGTTGCAGTTTCCCAAAAATCGCCGCGAAGTTTCACCAAGTTTCCAACATGTTCAAAACCACTGCACAGTAATCAGTCGCATTAATGATCACCGCTAATTTACACTCGCAATATATCGCGAGCTCGAGTGCGACAAAAATTGCATCAAAAGTCACATGTGTAAACAAGCCTTTAGAGGCTTTCTTCTTCGCTTAGCACTTTTTCCCTTCCCGCCGAAGTTTTTTTCCTTAAGAGATGTACTTTTTGGCTTCCCGTACCATTCATACTTCCAGTTGCAGTCTTAGCTAGCCGACTTTCCTATTTGTACTTTTTTCTTTCACTAAAGATGACAAAATGTTACACTAATGTTTTCTATCTCCCTTGGTTCTTCTAGTTCCCTGCATTTCTTTTCTACTGAGTTCCTGTCATACCATTCCCGTCCCGTCCCGAGTTCCTAACACTCCCCTATCCCACCCATTTTAAACTCCGAGAATCACAGTGACACTGACATGCAAGTTAAATTGTATTTTATTTTTGCACTTTTATCACTACATCAACTACATAAATGCATGCAATAAGTTTAGTTCATGTGTGTTTGCATTATATATAATACGGGTGAAAAATCTGAAAAAATACCCTTGTGAGCCGGTTGTAAGTGATCTTATCTTTAAAAAAAGACTTTTTTAAGCCTTAGAAGGAGGGCTTCAAACTTCAGCTCATATGGCATTGAATTTATATCGAGTTGATCTACATTTAAATCTTGGGACAATAAATATAAGCCCAGCTAAGAATTCTTGCATTCTTATTGGTAAAGGTAAATACAATGTTGAAACACATCTTACAGAAGACTCGATGCTTTTCACAACGCATCAACCGAATGAGTAACGAGATACCCATAAACATTTAAAACACTACACTAAAAATTAATAAAATGTAAAACAGTCCTGGGAAGTCCTAAGAAATTCTGGCGAGCATTTGAATTTTGAATTTGCCAAAACGCAGGCTACCAAAACGCGGAAACTTGAAACCGC
>OZ034974.1:6027031-6124531 GCA_964030785.1 Siderastrea siderea
GAAACTTGGGGGTAACCACGCATTTTTCAGAGAAAATTGAGCTTAAATTTGGAAAGAAATTGCCATACATTCTTTGTATTTTAAAGCTCTTATGGAACCATGGCTTAACTATCTCTGAAAAATGCGTGGTTACCTACATGTTTCTTTCAGGTTCCAGTAGCTCTTAGTTTGCTAAGATCTGCTTTCCCCCCTTAGTCGTAACCTTTGCGAAAATGCCTTTGTATTAGGATCCACCGTTCTTAACCCTCCTAGTAGTGGCCAATTTAAAAAAAAAATGGAGAAAAATCCCCTCGAAAAGAAATAGTACGTACCTTACGAAAGCATTGCAAAAGAGATTTCACTTGAATGGTTACACGATAGGATTCGTCCACAGACGCATACGTTTGAACTGCATTACATGTCTCCATAATACACTCTGGGAGTGAAAAGGGTAATGTTTGATCCTGCCATTCACGAAAAGCCCTTTGGAAATACTGCTAAATGTTACAAAAAAGTTTCTTAATTCATTAAAGTGACGCAAACACTTTCTAACCTCTCTTGTTGTAATTGCAAACTATCTGTGTAGATAATAGTTCTTATCAAAAGACTGCTTTCCTTTAACGCAAAGTACTCTTTGATATAACTACTGCATCATGTTTGTCTAGTCAGTGCCGCAGTAGCGAGCATTACATCCTGGCACACCATCAAAGTGATACACATAATAGGAACCACAGTTCCTTACTTTGATATTAGTTGGCCATTTACAGCACCTAGTACGATAGTGGAAACAGACCTGTCTGGTGACTTGTCCGTCAGCCACTGTGGGATGCCTGCCATTTAACCAGCTGGTCACGTGGGTATTACACCTAAAACTGGATGTACATGAAGTGGCCATTCTTGTCCCTGCTGCTCCTTCAAACCGATACCATCCAGGACCAATATCACGGTCACATTCCCAGCCTTTACTATAGGTTATCTTCCTGTCAGCACTGTTGAGGCTTTGATAGTTTTGGCATTCTATGAAACAAAAATTGGAAAAAGTTAACAAAAATGCTCATCATATTTCTAATCCGCCAGCTTTCTTGTTTGGGGATATTCCCCCCGAAGTTCAGTGATTACCAGATGGAATGTGTTAAGTTGCGATAAATTTCAATTTAGCAGTAACTTGGAAAGAACATTGTATTGCTTTTTGCTGCATTACAAAAATTGAATACTACGTCAAGTACTGCGGAATCCAAAAGATTTCTTCGCGAAGCAAACGTTTTGTCGAAACATGTGCCTCCCCCCACCCCCAAAAAAAGAAAGAAAGAAAAAACAGAATTCAGCACCGGTTACTGAAGTTGAGAATTTAATAAAACAATTTTTCAACTCTTGGATCGCGCGGGTTTATTGGATTTGAGGCCATGATGGTGCTGATGATGCAAATTGGAGTACCACATTAGTTCTTAGCTAACAAGGCGCGCAGTGACGAGTTGGACACGAGTTCTTACGACGAGACTTTTTGGAACAATTGCTCTGTGGTATAAGTAAACTTGGACCTTGAGAAATCTTTACCTCGTACCAAAATAATTTTTACTGGTAAAAGAACCATTTTTGACACACATATAATCCTGCCACTTCTCTACTGGTGAGATGTGAGCTGAAGGGCTATCATGGGAACCTGAATTACTACTAATGCGCATTTGCTGGCTCATTTTTATTTACTGGCTACATAAAATGTGAAATATCCAATAACCGACTCGTCTTTTTGTTGACCTGAGGAGCCCCTAATAACAAGAAGAGTATACAAACACTTTTAATATCTGTGCTATTAATGAGTTATTAGCATGTGGATTTTTTATTATAAGCAATTTCAATTATCCTTACCTTGAGGCACTACGCAACTTGCCCTTCCATCTCCCTCATATCCTGGCTTACAAGAACAGTTGTATGATCCAATAGTATTTGTGCAGTAAGCAAGGTTAGAGTGGCAGTCATGGGATCCTTGGCTACATTCATCAATATCTGAAAAAATAAGATTGAAAAACATATCAAGGTACTTAGCCTTGGTTTTGTAAGACCATACCACCCAACATTTGCAAACACTTGATGCTTCACTGTCAGAGGTCGAAAGGACTAAGTACTTCGCACATTTATTGTACATTGAACAGACTTTCCAAAAAAATGGTTTGATTGACATGGGTGTCACCATAGCACCACGGTTATCACGTCATACATTTGACATGTCTCATTTTCTTGACATCTAGACCTGAACTTTTCATATGACCTTATGTCTATTATAGGTTTCAAGAAATTCGTATAATGAGCGTTTTCGACCAAAACAAAAATTGAATAGTTTCCTTGGAAAAACTAAAGACCGTCTTTCCATTTGCTAATTTTTCAAGATCGAGGTTTTGCGTGCGATTTGAAACGATATTTTCACCATACTAGTTTCAGTATAACACGACTTTCCAGAAAAGTTTGCGCAATTTCCTTCATTCGATTTTCTTTTACATTGCAATAAGTAATGTTTAAGATCTACTCAATTTATTGCGAGTGGTAACTTTTTTGTTACAGAAGCTCTAATTCCAAAGTGGTCAATGGATTTTTAATACAGTAGTTAAAGGTGTACTGTGCTACGCTTTCTCCTTAAATTTCAAGTGCATTTTAAGAGATGGAAATTAGAAAGCAACGACAGCAAAACTTTTAAGTTTATACAGTCACGAAAGTGTTAGTTCGTATTATTTTTTCGCAGCTGATTTCTTTCAGAAATTTCGCTTTTGTCTATATTCAACATAATGGTCCACTGCCACTGGGAATTAGCATAAAGCTGTAGACACGCATGGAGTTAGGACCAAAACTGTCACACTAACCGCTACATTGAATAGTGAGGGCTTTGCGACCTTGGAAGGCTGGTAGATTTAGTCCGACATTTCAATTGCAAAATCGCTGCAGATACTATATTCCCAGATCTTGAAAGGCCCTTACCCGGCTGCTGGGCACTTAGACAAAAATTAACCCCCGACGCAAAATTCCAACTTTTATATAGTAGCGCCTAAGAACAATGCAGAGGCGTGACGTGCTGCACTTGCAATCTTGAAATCCAAGTACAATCCCTTCTCATTGTCACTACTTCTGAACTTGTCTATCAGTAACCCCCGATTAATAACAATAATAATAATAATGAATTTATAGAGCGCTATTTCTAGTGCTATCCAATAGCGCTTTACAATAATTTTAAAAGTATCACCAATAAAATTGATAAAAACATAAAAATATCCGAAATATGAGAAAAATAAACTAACTAATAAAATAACTGCCCCGTGCTTCTTGAACAGCCAACTAGCCATTCATTTACACGCCCCACGTACTAGCCGTAGCTTTACATACAAACTTGTATATGTATGAATAAAATAGCTTTGTCCTGACGTCGAAGGACAAGCAGAAGATTGAATAAAAACAATAAGAAATTTAAAATCCAGTGGAAGTGCCGCAGATTATCATGTGTAACACCAGGTTTCGTTCCTATAACGGTTAACAACAAGAAGAATTCAAACGTTGTCATTAAGAAACCAAACGCTTAAAAGTCCGTTTCACCTGCACAATTCCATCCATCGCCTGTGAAGCCAGGTTTGCATGTATAGTTGTGTCCTCCCTTGGTGTTGTTACACACGGCATGATCACTGCAATTGTGTGTTCCTGTTGCACATTCGTCAATGTCTAAAAAACACTCAAAATTAATAAGGTTCAAGGAGATTTAAATTGACAGTTCAAGTAATTACATCAACACAGCCCGGATCCCACTTGGGTTTGGCCTTTGCACTCATTTAATGATTTTAACTTGACTGTTGTCACAACAACGAAGACGTATCATGCATTCCCTAACATTTCTATCCGTTGCCAGTAAACAGGGGATATTCCTTAAAAAGCGTCAATTTTTGCATTATGTCTTAAGAAAACAAACACTTTGAAAAAATGTTGGTTCACCTGTGCAATTCCGTCCATCGCCTGTGAAGCCAGGTTTGCATGTACAGTTGTGTCCTCCCTTGGTGTTGTTACACACGGCATGCTCACTACAATTATGGTTTCCCGTTGCACATTCGTCGATGTCTAAAAACAGTTAGAAACAAAAAGATTCAAGGTGATTTAAATTGAAGTTCAAATAACTACACCAACGCAGCCGGGATCCAACTTGTGTTAGCGTTTTTTATTGTTTTCTTTTTTTTTTAATTGTTGTTATGAGACATATCATGCTCACCTTCACATTTGCTTCCGTTGCCAGCAAACCCTGGTTTACAGGAACAGTTGAACGATCCTTTAGTATTGTTACACACTGCATCATCACTGCAGTTGTGTTTGTCTGATGCACATTCGTCAATATCTATGATTAGAACGAAGAGTGAAGACATAGAAAACAAAGCGAAGAAAGAAAGGGAAAATATTACCCTTCATTTCTAGGTTATTCAGTTTCTTTATATTCAAGGGCTAAAACAACAACAACAGCAGCATTGGCATGCGCAAACACGATAACTCTTCGCCATGCTACACTGAAATAAAAACCCATCCTTTTTTTTTCTAATATCTATGAAATAATTGGCCCACAAGAATTAAAATCACCAGTTATGATCGGCATTAAATAATGAACATCATTATTCATTCTGTAAATGGTTTGAACCCAGGAGTCATATCATAATTCGGTAAATTGTGATCGTCCGGGTGAGTGTAGTCCTGAGAAGGACTACACTCAAACAGTCCTTCTCAGGACTACACTCACCCGGACGATCACAATTTACCGAATTATGATTATTCATTCTGGACATAAAATCTGGCTACCAAAGCAATAAGCATAGGCCCGATTTACGGTTGTTTAATGCTTCTTTTCGGAAAGCTTATATAATGATACCACAAGGAAAAAGCTGAGATTTAACCTAGACTTTAAAACGGATCGAATCCGAATGGCATGTAGCCTCGCCTACTCATGATCAATGTTGAAACAAAAAGTCGGACTAGTCACAATAAAAACCAGTAGGAAAACGTGGAAAAATAAAAGGGATTGGGAATGTTGATGCCTTACCAGTTTCACAGATTTCATCGGTGAAACCAAGAGGACAGATACACCGATAGCCTTTGTCTGTAAATCCAGATTGGCAGGCACCGCCGTTCTCGCAATGGGCGGCCTTGTCACAAGCACTCTTTAAATAAAGAAAATTCTTTGTTGAATTTAAAGAAACAATAATGATTCAAAAAGTAAATTATTACAAATTGAATTATTCAGTGTAATGGATGAATACAAGCCGAAAAGAAGTCAAGAAAGCAGTGAAATGCAAGGAAAGAAGGAAAGAAAGAAAGAAAGAAGGAAAGGAAGGAAGAAAAAAAGAAAGAAAGAAAGAAAGAAATAGGAAGAAGAAAAAGAGAAAGAAGAAGAAGAAGAAGAAGAAGAAGAAGAAGAAGAAGAAGAAGAAGAAGAAGAAAAAGAAGAAGAAAAATAATAATAATAATAGTAATAATAATAATAAGAAGAAGAAGAAGAAGAAGAAGAAGAAGAAGAAAAAGAAGAAGAAGAAGAAGAAAAGAACAACAACAACAACAACAACAACGAAAGAACAAGTACAAGAAGAAGGAGGAGGACGACGAGGAGAGGAGTAAAGGTAAGGTAAAGTCGCACACGAGCTAAGGGGCTTATACGGCCGGAGCTTATCCCGGTTTCTGTAGCATGAAGCAAGTGAGAGTATTGCTACTCCCCCTGCATGGGATGCTAGTCCATCGCAGGGTTACCCCCACGTAGTATGTCGCCGGTACCCATTTATACACCTGGATGGAGAGAGACAATGAGGGGTAAAGTTTCTTGTCTAAAGAAACAACACGAAGGCAGGGACAGGGCCTCGAACCACCGACCTCCAGATCTAAAGTCCAACGCGCTAACCACTACACCACCGCGCCCACGAAGAGCAGGGAGGGGGGAGGAAAAAAAATGAAAAGAAGAAGAAGTAGAAGAAGATCGTTTCCCAAAATTTCAGTTCCTAATTTTAAAAACCCTAAAATAGTTCTAACTACCGCGCAAATCTCTCCGTAACTACGTTTCTATGTAGGTTTATGTAGGGCACTGCTAAAACTTACGTTTAACCTGTTTTTGCCAAAAATGCGCCTCAAATGGGATGGCTTATGGTCCAAAGCGTTCCTTTTTAAGAGGAACAGCTATAAAAAAGGCACACTTGTTCCTGTAACAGCGTTAAGACATGATGGCCTTAAATTTATATCAGCAAAACAAGGGTTTTCCCAGACCTATCTTATTCCATGATACAAAAGCGACTCAGTCTGTCTCCGGCATATCCGTGATCTCCGTTGAATGTATACAATCGTGCAAATCAGAACAAACTAAATAGGACATAGATCACAGACACAGATGGCGAAACACTCACGCTCAATGAAGAGAGCTAAAAGGGAATATTCAGCTTAAACAAGCTACAACTACTATTCCCCGCTGTCTCCGTTTTATCCGTCATACTAAAAAAATAATTAACTTTTCACTCAGATCTCAGTAGTCAAAAGATCTCAAGTAAAACGGGGATAACGGATACAACGGGGACAAAACTTACAGTCCATGATATCAACTTCAAGGAATATAAAATGATCTAAAGTACAACGGAGACAACGGAGACAGCAGGGACACAACTAACAGTATACGTATAGGAATATATTAACAATACTACTACTACTACTACTACTACTACTACTACTACTTCTAATACTACTACTACTACTTCTACTACTAATAATAATAATAATAATAATTATTATTATTATTAGTAGTAGTAGTAGTATTGTTAAAATATTCCTACATATATATACTGTAAGTTGTGTCCCCGCCGTCTCCGTTGTCTCCGTTGAACTTCAGATTATTTTTATATTCCTTGAAGCTGATCTTATGTTCTGCAAGTTCAGTCCCCGTTGTATCCGTTATGCCCGTTTTACTTGAGATATTTGACTACTGAGATCTGAGTGAAAATCCAATTATTTCTTTAGTGAAACGGATTAAACGGAAACAACGCGGAACAGCACTGAGAGATTTTTTGATCACTGGGAACTCACTATAAATACGCATTCATTCATTCATTCATTCATTAGCTCGCTGGTATGTCAAAAATATCCTTAAGTTTTTTGTTGATTCTGGAAATGGTTGTTCGCTGCAAAAAGTGTTAAGGATTCAACGGAAACAACGCGGAACAACACTGAGAGATTTTTTGATCACTGGGAACTCACTATAAATACGCATTCATTCATTCATTCATTCATTAGCTCGCTGGTATGTCAAAAATATCCTTAAGTTTTTTGTTGATTCTGGAAATGCTTGTTCGCTGAAAAAAGTGTTAAGGTGACATGTTTTTAAGGCATTGATCATATGCGGGTATGAGGGTTTAGTTTGCGATTTATTGTTTTCCAGATTTTTTATTACACTTTTTGCCAAGGAGAAGCAATTACGTAACCACTGTAAATTGCTCAGGCATTTTGTTTTTGGCTTGAATGTATCGAAAACAAAAAAGATCACACACAGGAAGTTTAATAATGCAGCTTGTCGGGGCATTTTTAACAACTAACCGCCTATTTTTGCCCAAAATTTATCGAAAACAAAAGATCACACTGAGGAACTTAAACAATGAACCTAACATGCCAAAAAAATAGACTGAAACGTTGCTTCGTTCTCATTTCGCTCGATGACACAGTCATGGCCACAGCACCAGCAAGGCAACTCAATAATAAGGTATGTACTAGATTTCATATTCCTTCTTCATAGCTTTAAAACAAGTTAAGGAAGAAAAGTTGCTCTCAGTTCTTTTAGTGAACGAATTTACAAAGTTCAGCTCAAAACGTGACAATTAACAGGAACGAAATGCTATGTGGCTTAGGCCTTTCTAACCAGTTAATCTAATAGGCATTGTAGTCTAAATACCTCCTACAAGATTACTCGTCAATTTTAGTGATTCTGTGCTGACTAGTTTACTGTTTCCTTGTATTTATTTTAGGGAATCAGGAGTGCCCTGCTTAGCAAGGTCTGGCCAGCTGTCCAGGGAACTTTTTTTCTTTTGTCAGCTAAGTTAGCCTACAGCAGACATGAGGGAATGTCTTGTGACGATCCGTGGCTACACATATGCCAGAAACGTGATGAATGTGACGAAAAGATAAAGAAAATGAAAGGAGTAGCACTCTTCTTCTCCTTTGTCGCCACCCTAGAGAAGCGAACGCCAAGAACAAGTGGACAACCAGAACGATGAATTACCAGAAAAGTACTGGCCAGCAGTAACTTACTGGATTGCAGTCCAATCCTCCAACGGAATGCGCGTTTCAACGGCACCCTTGCACTCGGCTCTAATACAAACAGGCATGGAAATTACAGCTAAAACCCTGCCAGTCTGCAAACGAGGAGGTGAAGAGGAATCTTGTGCACCATTATGTACTACGCTAAAAGATCACAACAACCGCTTTATTCAGACCAAAGTGGACAAGTCGTTTTCCCACAGTCTTTAATTGCTACAAGACCAATTGATAGAGGAGCCATTGGAGGCACGTGCACTTCACGCAAGTGAACGTGTTGTCAGGTTACAAGTTGTTGGTACCTCGTTTACTGCAAAACTGTGAGACAAGTTAGTACCCTCTTTTGTCCGTTCCGGCATCCAGTTTGATGTGTTTTGCATAGAAGCATGCAATTTGCCTTTAGAGGTCCCAAAAGTCACAAATGCTCTGGCATCGCCGATTGTTGTAGCGATTATGAAATCGAACGAGCAATGGGGAAATTGGGTTACGCTCTGTACTGTGGAGAAGTTTTCAAAAAGGTGAAGTCTTCTAAATACACATACCACCACTCCTGTTCTGTGAAGAAATTTCTTTCGCTGCTGGAAAGCAACGATCAGTTTAAAGACACCATCATCAAGAATCTGAACAAGCTCGAAGAAGTCCTTGGAGATAAAGATTGCGAGTTCATGAAGCACCTGCGTATCAACTACAACTTGATCGAAGTGAATGGAGGTTGGTGCTTCTCAGTAAGCCAGAGAAAGTTCGTTTTCCATCCCATCAAAGAAACGGACTTCGGCAAAGAATCTCCCAGGGCCTACATCTACTACCAACACACTAAGACGCCAGATCCTGGATACTTCAAATAAATACTACAGAATAGCCTCAACCAGCTAGAAATGGCACACGTTTGCGAATATTGCATTCGACGCCTCCACTGCCGCATTAAAAAGCACAAAGAAAGGGTCATGTGCCTAATAGGTGAGCCTAATAGTGGAAAGACGAGCCTTTTCACCCCAATCTCTCGCTTGATCCCAGCAAGATACATCGCCATGATCAGCAAGCAAAAGGCTTTCAACAAAAGTCTGGTCGATGAAAACACTCAAATAATTTTTCTGGACGAGGCGCACACCAAGCTGATGGATCCAGACGACTGGAAGATATTGACATAAGGAGGGCTCACGGGACACGACCGCAAATATAAAACTTCAAGCCTGGCAGTCATAAGGTGTCCAATGTTTATCACCTGTCAGACGGACATGGATTTTGGTGGGGAGCACAACACTGCCATGGACGCCCGCTTAAGAAAGTTCTTCTTTAGAAGTCTGACCTCGCTGCGTATAGCGGGAGTACAAGTATTCTTGCGAGCTAATGCAATGGACTGCATTATTTGGGCATGTGGCCTTGCACGTACTCCGGAAGATGAGCTACCCCCTCCAATGCCAGAGACCAGTTTACAGCCAGAGGAGATCGATGAAGTAGAAAAGAACAGAATTAGAACCATTCAACTAGATGAAAGCGAAAGCGAGCACGAAGGCAGTGAGCAAGAGGAACCGAACACGGACACAGAAGACAGCGCTGCGGAGGGAGAGATCGAAGACACTAATTCTACCTGTTTGGAGAAGAGTCTAGAGAAAATTGCAAGTCTGCGAGAACAACAGCCATGTCACAGTCTCAAGCAGAGGCAACTTGTTCTACTCGCCACTGAAGTAAAACGCACCGTGGATGAAAGGGACAGCCGGGAAGAGTGTGCACGATTACGTGTCCTTGAAGAAACTAAGGAACGCTGGATCTCACTGGGGATGATAAGGGAAGAAGACGCCCACTTGCTAGAGTCGGTGAAAGGCCCATCCCAACATCCCAACATAGAACGTTCCAGAGAAGAATACTTCGCGAAGAAGAGACAAGAAGACCAACGGATTCTCGAAAAGAAGGCGTGCGAGTACTTTAACGATCAGTGGGTCATGGAGAAGGAAAAGGAACTCCGAGAACCTCAGAAAAAAGAGGATGCAGCGAAAGACGAGCAAGTGAAGCGTGCACTCCATTACATGATGGAAGTGACTGTCGAAGCCCTCAAGTTGAAATTTCAGAAGGAAGAAGTTTCCGGGCTTTCGAAACTGGAACTGTTGGAGCGGGGGGAAAAGGCGTGGAGATGCAGTGGGTATCTCCTTCTCAAGCGCAGCGCATTAACAGTATCTGGTGCCCCTACCCTATCCTTGTGAAGAGATGGAAGACGAGGAGGAGGAGGAGAACCTCTTCATAACACCCTCGAAGGTGCCCAAAGCGCACAGCCGCTCATCCTCTCAGAAACAGATGTCTCAGAAACGAAGAAACGAGCAAACAAGTACCCCAGTGCCCAAGAGAGGAAGAATAACTCACTTTTTTACTCCGAGTCAAGAGTAAAAATCAAATTTTCATGTTGACAGGAAACATTGAAAAAAGTTAGCACTTGTGTTACAAATTGATGTTTAACGAGTTAACCTATATTACTTAGTGGTTTTCCTAAAATTCATTTTTCCACTTGTAACAAACTGTTGAGAAAAGTGAACATTGAACATTGAAGAGTGAACATTGAGCAGAGACAATTAAACAGTAAATATTGAACATTGATCGCGTCTCTAAACTCTGTGCCATAATGTTGTGTTTTGTCCATAATAAAGATTTCCTGTTGATTTATGCTGTCCGTGGGTTAACTCACCATCTCGAGATTCCAACAAACAGCATGTACACTAAAGCAATTCCTTTTTTAACATGAATTTGAGCTCGGCCATTTTCTTTAAAGAGCCAGCCATTCGTCT
Source organism: Siderastrea siderea (assembly GCA_964030785.1). NCBI lineage: Eukaryota > Metazoa > Cnidaria > Anthozoa > Scleractinia > Rhizangiidae > Siderastrea > Siderastrea siderea. The sequence continues at coordinate 6,038,074 of OZ034974.1, forward strand.
CCCTTGAAATTTCAATTCGGAATCTCTCAAGATGGCACTCCACTGTCCCAATCCGTGTTTATCTATCCCTTCTTTTAGAAATTTGTCCTCGTCGGCAGTAAATTTTAAGATCCGACGATGGCTTCGTTGAATGCGCAAGTGAGTAGTTGAGGAGAAGACCCTTTTGGGAGGCATGATAGTTCTTTCTGCAGTTTCAACTGATGGCGACGAGCTTGACGTTGAACAGCCAAACCTCGCGTGGACTTCCTTGTCCACTTCCGATCCCTTGGTACCTTGTAGTTTTTGTAGACACTCGTGGGCCATCGCAGCAACTTCGCGCGACCTCTGCTTTTGATAGTGAACTTTGGCGACGGCTGAACCGTGTTTGTGATCTTCCAAAAAAATCCTTTGCTCTTTACGAGTGAGCTGATTGAGGCTTTGCGTTTCGACGATTTGACGATAGCGCGTCGGGTGAATGTTCTTTCCGATTGCGTCAAAGACTAGTTTACTTATGACGTCGCCCAATTTGCTGTGCTGGCCTCCATTTGTCGTGACCAAAACGAACTCGCATTGGGGTTTTACCACTGGCCTTACAAAATTGATGTAGCTATCAAGGACCTGCATGCTTGCATCGGTCAAAATCAAGGAGTCAAACCCATACTTGCTAGCGGTCTTGAACTTTTTCTAGTCCATGAATCCCCCGTTCTCCTTAGCTGCTCTGACCATGTCTACTGTCAAATACTGATAAGTTATAGGCCGAGATCCCGTCACCATAATGAACAAATACACTGCGACAAATTTCGTGGCAAATGTTAAGTCCGAGGGATTAACTTAACTTGGAATAGTTTTGCTCGTCCTCACAGTGTTCTCGAACGAGGCAAATGAAATGTCACCACTTCTAACAGTTCTTCCATGGTTGCCCAGTTTCCCTTAGCATCCAAAGTTTCACTGTCTAGATCTTGTGTCCACTGCTGTCTCATCATCTTTGCCATCGTCTTGCGCGCTCGTTTAAGGTACAACTCCGCTGAGAACAAATTTCGAAGAACTGTATCTGATGCGCCGTTTATTTTTCTGAAGTCGATTAATTCGGAGATCGCATCAATGAAGCCCAATCGGCCACTGTGTCCGAGTTTGTATTCATCTTGCAAGTAGTCGATAAACTTGAACAACAGACTATGAGAACACAGGCTAAAGTCCAGCACTTCAAAACTCAATTCCTCTTCATCTTCGCAGCAAAATTTGAGAAGTTTAAAGCATCTCTTGGCTATCTGCTGAGCTGCACGATCTTTCTTGCAACCCCCACCACTTCCAGTAAACCATTTTCGTGAATAACTCGCCAATTTGGCTGGATAATGAAAACGAAGGCATTACCCTGGCAGTTCGTTTTGCGATTTCACCCGATGTATCATCATCGGCAAGTTCCTTGTTACTTGAAATGTCGAATTTTTCGTCAAAGAAAAAGAACCAACTGTGCTTGGTGTTCACGTGTTTCCTGCAGCCACGTTGACTTTTAAATCCATCGTGATCACACACCTGTACTGGACAGTGATACAAGCTATCTGTTTCTTCTTTTTCCAAGTGAAGCCGTTTTGGTTTTGGTGATGAGCCATTAATTTTCGACCAGTCAACCTTACCCTTTTTGTTCATTTTGGACATCTGAGTGATTCACACAATTTGTTCCACTTACATAAATAGTGAACATTAAACACAAAGGCGACAAAAAAGCAAGGGCTGCATTGTGCAAGTTTAAACTTGCCCGAACCTGCCCCAACCTGCCCCTGCTTGCCCCAGCCTGCCCCAACTTGCCCCTACTTGCCCCAACCTGCCCCAACTTGCCCCTGCTTGCTCAGGCATGTCTCTGCTTGCACACTGTTCATTATCCTTAAGTAAGTTTACAAATTTAGAGTGATATATGGCATTGGTGCGATTATGTTCATTCTTGCCCGGACAAGACTATAAGGGCCTCCAAAAGTCCTTAAAAATCTGCTATTGACTCTGTTTCATGTTGTTTAAAACTTAAAACACTAAACCAAACGTTTTGCAAATCAAATAGCGACAAAAGCATAGATGGCAAGAATAGAAGAATGTTTCTGTTGAACAAACTGTAGAAAGGAACTGTCATTCTTAATAGGAGCCATTTTACATAAATAGGAACTTATGGTTAGGTACAAACTGTTCCATTTCATTCAAACCGGAGCCATTAATGGGAACAATTTTTCCTCCAATGAATAAAAAGGAACCAATTTTCAGAGCGGGAACAATGATACAAAGGAACAAACGTTCCTTTACAAGAAAAGGAACGTAAGTAATTGGGAACTAAAGTTCCTCGCGCCAACATAAAGGAACAGCCACTCTAAAAGGGAACGCATAAATAGGAACAATTGTTCCTTTAGTGAACAAAAAGGACGAAAATGATAAAAGAGGAACAATACCATTGGCAACACTTGTTCCTAAGCCACTCATTTAGGAACAAAAAGTTCCTTTCAATGTTAAAAATTCGGAACAAAAGGTTCTTTTTAGCTCTGAATGAACACTTTGTTCCTATTTTTTTTACAAAAATTTGTTCCCTTTGATGCTAAAAGGACCACTCCAAATAGGAACAATCATCCCTTAATTGGAACGTTCCCAAAGCAAAAATGGGAACAGTGCACAAAAATAAAAGTAAATTAAAAGCCACTTAAAGGATGAAGAAAACATGTCAAAGCGTCTTATGAATCTCTATGCTGAATACATACAACAGCCAAAATTCGATGGATAAAATCATGCTAGAACAGGTTCAAATGTGGAAGTGAAAATTTTGGGAAACGTAGAAGATCGTTTCCCGAAGTTCTTGTTCCCTTTGCTTTTTCGCGTTAAATCCGTTGAACTTTTAAATAGCATCTTACATTTCTGTCTTACCACAGTTTAATAGCCATCAGAGGTTGACATGTAAGTTGCAATTCTACATAAATTCAAAAACGTCCCTCTGTTTTGCGGAAATTCAAGAGAATCTAAAAAAATCTAAAAATGTCCCAAAATCCGTAAATTCCGTCATTTCCAACATAATTAGCAAAGACCTTCAGTGAAAACTTCCAGTGCTGCAATGCAGTTGAATGAAAGTCTTTTCTAATAACAGTGGAAATTACTGATTTCACGGATTTTGCGGCCATTTTTAGATTTAATTTAATTCTTCTCTTTAAAACTGTAAGTATACTTTATATAAATAATAATAATAATATCAAATATAATTATATTATATACTTACAGTTTTAAAGAGAAGAATTTAATTAAATCTAAAAATTTTCGCAAAATGGCAAAATCTGTAATTTCCGCTGTTATTAGAAAAGACTTTCAGTCAACTGCCTTGTAGCACTGGAAGTTTTCACTGAAGTTCTTTTCTAATGATGTTGGAAATGACGGATTTCACGGATTTTGCGGAATTTTTTAGATTTAATTTTATTGTTCTCTTGCTTCTCTCAATCTCTTTGTGAACAATTTGGCCCGTTTAGCTTTATTCTGTTTGAATTTCCTCAAAAAAAGAACAACGTTTTTGATGTTTTTAGTCAACTCTTTTGCAGCACTGGAAGGTTTTTGTTTTCTAAATGCAACTGTTTTAAACCAAGTTCTTTTACCCATAGCGTTTTGCTTCAATTCTTTTTTTATTTTGCCGAAGAAAATATCCCACTACAAGTTGATATGAATTGTTGATAACTGAGACTTCACAAGACAAGTTTGGAATAAGCCAGTTCACAAATTCCACTCAAAACGTTTCTATTGTTATTATGGCTTCGTTATGGAGTTTATTATTTGGTGTAAAATAGCCGTTGATTGCTAGGTTAGTTTTTTTGGTGTCACGTTCACATCAATTGTTAATAATTTGGGCCATCATCACCAAGGTTGTAACACCACCAAGGTTGTAACAAACGTTTTATTCTGCTATTGCGGCTTCGTTATCGAGTTTATTGTTTGGTGTAAAATAGCTGTTGATTGCTAGGTTAGTCATTCAATGTCAAGTTGATATCAACTGTTAATAATTTGGGCCCTCACACAAAGTTCGAACAAACTTTTTCCTTTGCTGTTGCGGCTTCGTTATCGAGTTTATTGTTTGGTGTAAAATAGCTCTTGATTTCTAGGTTAGTTGATGATCTGCTGATCACTGTGAATAATAGTGACATTAAATTCATGGCAGTGAAGTGGCGAGAACATTCGTCTAGAAAGATCCCTGAAAAGCAGTTGAGAACTGATGCTGTGTCACAATTGGTCATAAAAAGGTCACTTTGGTCCCTATTGAATTCCTTTTTTATTACATCCGGAGTTTACTCTTTAATTATTGACGAGGATTTCATGTCTGCCCTCTATAAAAGCAGAACACATTTTCAAAGCTCATATCGTCTTTCAAGATGCAGAGGGCCCGTTATCCATGCAGACAGCTCAATAGCAAGACGATCAGGAGCGCGGGTTTGCGCTTCTTAAGCCCAGTGTTTTCAGGAAAATGCAGCATCATAAGTGCAAAATGTGTTTGTAAAGTTCAGGAGGGGGGTTTCGAAAATTCTTGGAATAGCGTGTGTAGGACCAAAGATACTGCGATAGAGCACTGTAAGGTTTGTTTTGTCTTAATTTTACCACTTGAAACATGTTTTAGCGATTTTCTAGGGGGGGAATAAAACCTAAGTTTAATAAATAAACTACATTTTTCCCATCGCTTTCGCAGGCATGAAGAATGTGGCATTTTTCTTCAGCGCCATTAGCACACAAAGTCTAAAGAAACAAGCAGGGAAGAAGAAAGCGAATGACGAGGATGAGGAGAGCGATGATAATGATCAATTTCCAGACTCGAGTCAAGTCGCTAGTTCAACAAGCCAGGAATGGGTTGCTAGTCACCCAACAATTGTCAACCAAAAGTTGGGCCCATCTGTTAGTTATTGGATCGCCTTGACCACGCCCAATGGTGCTCTGTGCAGTCCCGTTGTTATCCATCGTACCCTTCTGGAGTGCAGCGTGGACGTTATTGCAAATCAGGTAACAACAACTTTATTCACAACCGCATAATATACATAAGTAACACCAAATTAGAAGGCAGCAACTCAAGCAGAAGGGAATACAAGCTGTAAATTGAAAATTGAAAATCCACAAGGTAATTTCCAGTAGCTGGATTCGACAAAACGTATGACCTGTTCAAGCCTACATTTTACGTACATGCAAACACTTTATTCAGTCTCGAATTTTGGAGTGCGCTGAGCCACGCTATCTTGACATTTCTTAATGCTCATTACGACGGATCACTAGTTCCCACAAAATGAACATTGTTCACAGCCTTCGGATTCCAGTTAACTGTTAACTATTCTGAATTTTAGGTCCCCTGTCACTAGGGTAAAGAAACTGGCGCAATGAGAGAGTTTTTAAAGTCCTTAAAGACCATAAAAAGCCATTTATGGGATATTTGGTGAATTCATCTTACCAATATTGCTTTCGGGATGAATTTGAAAGTTTCGTGGTCGATGCTGATTCAGTGGACCTCGGCGAATGCCGCACCAAAAGCGTTGTTCGAGTTTGGCTCGTCGATCCCTCGTTCCATTCCAGTCTTTCGTGGACTTTGAGAAAACTGCAAGATGCAAAGTTGGTCATCGACCAGTTAGGTTTCAATTAGACGGCACGGGCATCCAGAGAGGAAACGAAACCGTCGAAGAACAGGCAAAATTATCGGATAAACTCACAGTACTTGTGAATGACATTGGTATTGCCATGAAAAGGCTGGGGTACGCCCTTTACGGTGGAAAGGTGTACACGAAATGCGACAAGGCAAAGTACACCTATTCGTATAAGTGCAAGGTGGAGGCGTTTGTCAATAGCTTGGCGGGAAATGAACTTTTCAAAGCTAGACTGCTAAAGGACATGAAGAAAATCATCGACATCCTAGGCATCCCACACTGCGAGGTCATTCGTCCCTTCTGCGTAGATTATAATTTGATTGAGGTAAATGAAGGCCAGTACTGGTCAATCAAGGAGCGTCGCTTCTTGGAGAATGGGATCCAGGACAAGGACATCGGTCACGTTACACCGAGGGCGTTCTCACCACACGATCCTACGAAAGAACCACAGCCTAAATACTTCGAGGAAATTTTGGAAAATAGTCTCCCAGAAGCCGAGATTGAGATGTTTTGCGAGGACTTTCTGTGACTTTTGAATCACAACCAAAAACGACACAAGGACAAAGTACCATGTCTGATTGGCGCTGCTAATAGTGGTAAGACGAGTTTGTTTCAACCACTTCTAGGGCTGGTGCATCACAGCAATATCGCAACAATCACCAAACAGTGAGTCTTCAACAAGGCCATGATCAGTCGCTTTACAGAGGTCATTTTCCTCGACTAAGCGTGTCCCTCCACGCTAGACATAGACGACTAGAAAATTCTGACCCAGGGAGGCTACACAGCATGCGACGTTAAGTTTCAAACCGCAAAGTCATTCATTAACCGTTGCCCGATGCTCAGCAAAAGCATCTGACAACAGCGCAGCAAAAGCTTGAATTTAAGCCAGAAGACCAGTCCGCAATGGATCGTGGTTAAGAAACTACACCTTTAACAGTTTATCCAACCCAAGGAAGAAAGCTACTGAGTGGCAACGGAAGCACCCCATGGAGTGTGTTGCTTCAACAAAAGCCCGCCCACCGAGCGACCGAGAAGAAAGCTCCGACGGCGATTTGGAAGAGGATCAAGCATCGCAAATCGGTGATGGCATCCTTAATGACAAGGAAAAGGACGCCCTGCGAACGCTGGCACTCTCCGAAGACTGCAATGATCCACTAGAGGGGACAAGCGAAATGCTCACCACATGGACAGTCGAAGAAAGCAATGAAGGTGGAATCGACTCGGATGACGACCAGTGCACTAGCACCTTGAGGAGAGCGCTCGATCTATCTTCCCCAGCTCCCTACGACACCGACAAATTGCCAGCATCTTACAAACGCGTGTCCGCGAGAAACAAGAACAGATAGTGAGGGAACAGCAACGCCATAAGCTCAGGTGAGACAGCTTGGTTGTCAGAGGGGTGCCCAGAGAGCACGCGGACCTTCTGCCAAGGAACAGCTCAGATCCTTTGCCAACACAACTCAAGGACGACTTGGCTACCCTACGTCAGAAAGCTATTGAGGAGGAGAAGGAAGCGAGGAAACGGAAAGCAAAAGAAGCATTTGAAGGCAGGTGGTTTAGAGAAACAGAAAAGGAGCTACACGACTGTGTCGAAAAATCCCACCACGCTCGAGATTCCTCTCTCAGCGCAAGCATGAAGGCCTATATCAAAATACTCTGTAACAAGCTCAAGCTCCACCATCAGTCACTCGGAACCTACAACACAGTCGAGGCGATAGAGGAGCGGAGGAGGGTATGTGTTGACCTTGGAATTCTTCGCCAGCAGGACTAGCACTTGGCGAAAAGTGTCCAGAGACCGTTGCCGACAGAATCTGAACTAGAGGAAGAGACTCAGATTGGGGCAGCCACAGGAAGCGGGCAGACCACACCGTATCCTGGAGCTGAAAGCAGTGACGAGGAAAGCATGTTTATTACTCCACTTCCCAGCCCTGCCCCGTTGCCAGCCAGAGACGTCCCTGTACGTGTTCCAGATTACTGTGCAATATCTGACGAACTACTACGCGTCCATAGCACAAAGAGGCAAAGATGTCTTTCGCAGAGCCAGAAGCCTAACAAAAGACCAAAAACACAATCTTGAAATAAATTGAACGGAAAGAAACGAAACCAGAACGTCAGACAAAATTTGCATTTTGTAGCAACGTTGTTTAAGTAGTTGGCTTTACGAAACTGTTTGACCTGGAGAAAAATTAAGGTAATTCTAATTGCTTGTCTAAGGATTAAAGAAATGAAGTGCAGCGATTGCCATTTTTATTTCATCATTCCCTTTCCGCTTTAGTTTGTTTAATTTCGTTTCTTTTTTCTTTGGTTTCTCGCAAATCGTTTGATCCATCGATCTGCTATTCTTTAGCCTTAAGCTTCAGTCCTGCCCTTTTCTTCAAAGAATCGGCCATTCTTCCTTCCTGAAATTTGTAGTCGGGATCTCTCAAAATAGCGGTCCATTGCCCAATACCGTGCTTATGAATCCCTTTCTTTAGAAAATCGTCCTCATCCACCGTAAATTTCAACACCCTGCGATGGCTTCTTTGGATTCGCAATCGGTTTGTCGGTGGGGCATCACTCTTAGGGGGCACGCCTTTCGATTCTGTACTTTCAGCCAGTGCTGCAAAACTTGAAGTTGAATCGCTAAACCTCGTGTTCACCTCCTTATCCACCTCAGAGCCTTTGGTACCTTTTGCAGACACTCGTGAGCCTTCACAGCAACTTCTCGCGACCTGTCCTTTTGATAGTGAACTTTGGCGACGGCTGAACTGTGTTTCTGATCTTCCGACAAAATCCTTTGCTCTTTACTAGTGAGCTGATTGAGGCTTTGCATTTCGACGATTTGACGATAGCGCGTCGGGTGAATGTACTTTCCAATTGCGTCAAAGACTAGTTTACTCATGACGTCGCCCAATTTGCTGTGTTGGCCTCCATATCTCGTGACCAGAACGAATTTGCACTGGGGTTTTAGCGATGGCCTTCGAAATTGATGTAGCTATCGAGCACCTGCATGCTTGCATCGTTCAGAATCAAGGAGTCAAATCCATATTTGCTAGCGGTCTTGAACTTTTTTTGGTCAATGAATTCCCCTTTCTCCTTCACCGTTCTAACCATGTCGACTGTTAAGTATTGATAGGTCATAGGGCGAGACCCCTTCACCTTGATGAACAAGTACACCATGACAAATTTTGTGGCAAATGTTAAGTCCGAGGGATTGACTTCACCTGCGCTTGTTTTGCACGTCTTCGCGGTGTTTTTGCAACGAGGCAACACTTCCAACAGTTCTTCCATGGTTGCCCAGTTTCCCCTGGCATCCAAAGTTTCAATGTCTAGATCTTGTGTCCACTGCTGTCTCATCATCTTTGCCACCGTCTTGCGCACTCGTTTAAGGTACAACTCCGTTGAGAACAAATTTCGAAGAACTGTGTCTGATGCGCTGTTTATTTTTCTGAAGTCGATCAATTCACAGATGGCATAGCCCAATCGTCTACCGTGCCCGAGCTTGCATTCATCTTGCAAGTAGTCGATAAACTTGAACAACAGACTATGAGAACACAGGCTGAAGTCCAGCACTTCAAAACTCAATTCCTATTCATCTTCGTAGCGACATTTGAGAAAATTAAAGCACCTCTTGACTATCTGCTGAGCTGCACGATGTTTCTTGCACCCTCCACCACTTCCAGTTCAACCATTTCGTGAATAATTCGACAATTTGGCTGGAAACGTAAAATGAAGGCAACACTTTGGCTGGTTGTTTGGTGATTTCACTCGATGTATCGTCATCGACAAGTTCTTCGGTACTTGAAACGTCGGGTTTTTGGTCAAAGAAAAGGAACCAACTGTGCTTGGTGTTCACATGTTTCCTGCAGCCATGTTGACTTTTAAATCCATTGTGATCACACATCTGTATTGGACAGTGATACAAACTCTCTGTTTCGTCTTTTTCCAAGTGAAGCCGTTTTGGTTTGGTGACGAGCCATCAATTTTGTCCTGTCAACCTTGGCCCTCTTGTTCATTTCTGACATTTTTGTGATTTACACAGTTTGTTCCACTTACATAAATAGCGAACAAAACACATGGGCGACAAAAAAGACAATGGCTGCATTGTGCAAGTTCAAACTTGCCCCAGCTTGCTCGTGCTTGCTCCAACTTGCCCTGACCTGCCCCTGCTTACTACTGTTCCTTATTCGCGAGTAAATTTACAAATTCAAGGTGACATATGGCGTTGGCGCAATTATGTTCAACCTTCCCCGAACAAGTCTATAAGTGCCTCGAAAAGTCTTTTAAAATCTTCTATTGACTCTGTTTCGTGTTGCTTAAAACTTAACATTCTAAACCAAACCTTATACAGGTTAAATAGCAATAAAAACGTAGATGGCAAGAATGGAAGAATGTTTCTGTTGAACAAAATGTGCAAAGGAACTGTCATTTCTTAATAGGAACCATTTCACATGAATAGGAACTAATGGTTGGGAACAAACTGTTCCACGTGTCAATAAAAAGGAACATTTCATTCAAACCGGAACCATTAATGGGAACAATTGTTCCTCAAATGAATAAAAAGGAACCAACTTTCAAAGCAGGAACAGTGATGCAAAGGAACAAACGTTCCTTTACAAGAAAAGGAACTTAAGTAATTGGGAACTAAAGTTCCTTGCCCCAGCATAAAGGAACAGCCACTCTAAAAGGGAACACGTTAATAGGAACAATTGTTCCTCAAGTGAATAAAAAGCACCAAAGCTGATAAAAGAAAAACAATACTATTGGCAACACTTGTTCCTAAGCCACTCATTTAGGAACAAAAAGTTCCTTTCAATGTTAAAAATTCGGAACAAAAGGCTCTTTTAAGCTCTGAATGAACACTTTGTTCCCATTTTTCACAACAATTTGTTCCTTTTGATGCTAAAAGGTCCACTCCAAATAGGAACAATCATCCCTTAATGGGAACGTTCCCAAAGCAAAAACGGGAACAGTGCACAAAAATAAAAGGCAATTAAAAAGCCACTTAAAGGATGAAGAAAACAGGCCAAAGCATCTTATGTATAACTATACCGAACAGATACGACAGACATAATTTGACTGATAAAATCATGCTAGAACATGTTCAAATGTGGAAGTAAAAAATTTTGGGAAACGTAGAAGAAGAAGAAGAAGTTTTGAACTTATACTCACATCTGCTCCATGGTAAAAGTAACCATGTTCGTCCTTAAACTGGTCATCACGCCCTTGGTGAGTTGCATTGTTTAGTTCGCATCTATACTTTCCATCCGAGTTTGAAGTACTCTTAAAATTAACACTGACACAGTTGGGATCGTGGTAACAAAGCAGTTCACAGACATCCATATCAGGAACTCTGACAGTTGTTATGTTGTGGTTCATCAGACGTTTATTGGCGAACAAGAAAAAAGATGGGAACGCCAAGTTACGGCAGTTACCTGAAAAAATCCAACGAAAATTAATAGCTGAGACAGAAATGGAATTCAAATTATTTTTTTCTTTTTCTTCTTCCTTTTCTCTAGCGCTTTCGCCTCTTTTAGATATCAAATTTTTGAGGAGAATTTCACCAAAACTTTCCCAAATAATTATGGTAATTGATTTGCGTCATCGTTTTTTTTTTGTTAATTTCCATTTGATGTAAATTAACTCCCAAAGAATGTTTTCCACATATTTATATTCAGTTTCATGTTAAAGTCACTTGTTGCTTGAAAATGATGGTAGAATCATCGAAACGTCACACCGCAATAATTTTTAACTTTATTTTATTTTCCTGATGGCTTTCTTGTCGGTGTCCGAAATATAATCATCAGTATGACAAAAAACTTTATAGTCTGGCTTAAGCAGGGTTTTAAAATACTCAGTGTACATAGAAAACAACTAAATCAACGGGCATTTAAATCGTTTAGTCTCTCGAGAAAAAAGTATTGCACACAATAATGTTTGGCCGAGAGCACGTCCTGTTTGGCCAATAAACAATTGTCGCTCTATAATTAATATAACGGCACATGTAGGATTAAGTAACCGAATGATAGAACACGCAAGGTTTGCACAAGATTGTAATTTTGTATGGGTAAGTTTCTTCTAACTTTCGATAAGTTTTAAAAGAAAGATAAAACAAAGAAACCTTTAAAATAAATATATGACACGACTTCTGAGTTTATTTGAAATTGCGAAAACGGCTAAATATGTAACTTTTTGGAGCCAGAGGAAATTTTTATCTTCCTGCTAACGAACTGCTGATTTCAATTATCACACAAAGGGCAAACTCAAGTTGCCTTCAGTTCCCACAGTTTCTTTGTCACTTTTTCAAAAAGTAAATTTTAGCATAAAAGATTAACAAATAATCTTTGAAAATAGCTGCAAAAATGAAGGAAAATGAAAAACATTGAGGTTCTCACTTGCCGTTCCCATTTAATTAGCTCAGTGTGACCTTTATCGTCAGTATGTTGGCACACAATTTTATCTATATTCAAACAAGTTTTACATTTCGTATTTTAGTCAATTTGACCGTTAGTTTTCATATTCGGTATTATAAGTCAATTTGATCATTAATCAATTACAATCAGTATAATTTGTGTTATTGAAAAATTCAAGTGAGCTACGAACGTGTTCTGTACTTTTCGTACAATGACCAGATCGTTACTAAGCAACATACACGTGCCAAATTTGTCACTGACTTTTACTCACGTTCACGCAACGATTTACATATTGTTTTGCAAGCTTAGAACATTTCTCGTGGGAAAATTCCTATCTCTAATCCCTTTCCTTTTATTCCAAATCAATTTAAATACCATACGCAGGCAACTATTGTTTGGTTTAATCCAGCTTGAGTAAACAGTTAATGTTTTTGCGTAAGCCAAGTAACAACCTGGTCACTACTTTCTATTTTACGAACAGTTATGCCTTTAAGAGTTATTAACTTAGTTTGGTTAATTCTGGACACTCTGGTCTTTTGATCAGCACGAACTGTGGAACAATGGTTCCATTCAACTGTTAGAATTCTTAATTTGTTTGTGGATAACTCATTATGTAAGCTAAGCGTTGGTCCGCAATCTTACTTAATAGAACACGTTCTTTATGCAGTATGATGATATATCAATTAGAGTGCCGTTTTACTTTAGGTTAAGATGGTGCGAGTGGAGCGCGCGCTATTGATGATAACAGGGTTGATGATGGAATTTCAAAATCGCTATTCTTACTTTGGACGCCTGAAGTGTGGTCTTCCGCCAAAGGGGTTTTTACCTTTTGTGCTCCTTCGTGGGGGGGAAACATTTGGGACTTTAGCGTTAACAAAGCCTAGATTCCATCTAATCCAGGTAATTAGTTTACGGACGCGTAAACAATTACAAATATCCTACAACCCTTCGATTTCCTGGCGCGCGCTCCTCCGTCTTCAATCTAAGATATTTTCTCTTTTATAAAATAATCAATTTAGGATAGTTTATGTTCTTTAAAACGAACAGTGAAATTTAGGCGTAGCAAAACACGCGGCTCGATCTAATTAAGTTTAAGAACAATACTTTAAGGAACTTTTGTTCTTTAATAAGTAGTTTACCAGAAAACGGACGCGCGATCATCAAAAGCGTATTAGCCGAATCAGTAACAGTTGTGATTGGAATTAAAGGTTTTTTCCCGTGCCAGGATAAGATCTTGATAAGTTATGATACCAACATTTAAAGTTTCGGGAAAGAAAGTTAGTTCATTTCAGCAGTGTTTTGTGCGTAGTCATTAATCCCTTAATAGAAAGCCGCCGTCTTTGAGTTATGCCGCGGCACGTAGGCGGGATATTTTAGCCAATCACAGCGCGTTACGTTGACAAAGCAACCGCTTCTAATAGCGTAGTTGATGCGTTATAGATGAATTCTGAGCCTTTCACTGTAACGAGCACAACCAGAATAAAACTTCCTAAAGAGAAAACTTGGTGTCCAAATCTGTTCCGTAACAAGGTACAAGGCTTATTAACGTGATAGATATATGCCATGGCATACATGGTGGGGCTAATTCAAGAGATGTTTTAACATTAGCTAGCCCTTCGATTTAAATAATTTTGGGTATAAAAAGAATCTTGTGTGAGAGCTATATCCTCTCAGGGAGCTTTTCAGAATCTTCTGTTGATTATTTCTATTTTAAGTAGCTATTTAACGACGAAGTCGGGTTGTTGTAGGGGAGGGGGTTATCCAATCTTTATAACCTTAAAGACTTAAAAAATACTTACTTAACTTCTGAATAAATTGATTCGAGAAAAGAGAAAAACATAATTTACACATTATAAGTTGCAACGCCAGGCTTCTCGACAATTTTGTTACGCTAAGGTGACTTCTAAAACGGTTAATTGAAACGGAAGTTTATCCACCTGCAAAATTGAACCTTTCAGCAAGGGGTAAAATGAAGATTATGAAATGTGTTTGTAAATTCTCCTCCATGAAATAATATTTTATCTTTGCCTTTTTTAATTTTTCAAAAGTAAAAAAATTGAACGTTCTAAAAAATGGAGACGAGATAACTGAGCGACAATATTAATAGAATCGGATTCCCCACAGGCACCGTACAGCCTGAAATTGTTTTGCAGTTTACTATGCCTGTGCTGAATTGAAGGTGGTCGGGCTGTAAAATTTAAGAAAATTACAAAAAAAAATGTTTTAAAATTACCTAGCCCTTCGATTAAAAATAATTTTCCATATAGTAAGCATTTTGAGATCGACATCTTGTCCAGATCGAAGCTTTTTTTTTTAGCTATTTAATGATGAAAGTCGGCTTAACGAAGGGGGAACGCTATCTTATTTATAAAACATGTCAGGGCTGTCTTTACAAAGGTGTTAATTTCAAAGGCTTAAAACACTTATTTTCACTTTTGAATAAATAGATAACGAAAAATTGAAAAAAATATAAGTAGGGAATAAGTGACATTTTGAAACGGCTTCTTGAGTTATTTGTTAATGCTAGGATGACCACTAAAACAGTTAATTAAACTGAAGTTAACCCACCTGTAAAATGGAACTATTCAGCACGGTGGAGGATATCAGGTATGGAATATACCTTTAATTCTGTTGTACTTCAGGCAGAATAACTTGAATTCGACATTTTTTTTAATCATCTTTTTTTCCCTCAAGTGGACGTTTTAGCGTTCTCAAAAATGGAGAAGAGACAAGCAACAAACTCAATATAACTTTCTCACGAATTTATTCAAATAGAGGAATTTTGCGTGAACTATATAACCATAGCTCATAGTTTTAATACTCTATTGAAAAGCGTGATATTGTAAGCAATGATAAGTATTTATTGTAAATTTAGATAAACAAAAAGACTGTTCTAGGAGATTAATATAAGGAATATCATTCAGATGTACTTCTGGGATCAAAGGAGGTATTACCATTTCAAACATAAGTAACTTTTCCCGTTCAACAAATGTTAAAATATCTTAGATTATAACTTAAAAGGGAATACTTCGCACTCACTTTATTAATCGCAACCAGCTTAAAGGCTGTTGAAACTTCGATTGTTTTAAGAATTAAGCAAGTTCGTTTTTTAACGGCATTAATTTTTTTGCGTCTCCAAGAGAAAAAGCGCAAAAATGTAGCTGATATTCTTGTGCAACGATATTCTTCTGATATGCTTGTGCAGTGATACACAAAAGTGGAATACATAAAAAAAAAACGTATATAAAGGGGGAAACACTTACCGTCCAAACAAGCTGACGCAAGTTTAGGAGACAACAGCGTGAACAGAATGCAGACCTGAAAACAGGTATCCATGTTCGCGTCCCTAGATCACAGTCGCATTAAAAAGTCGTCGGCTGAAAACGATAAGCTTCAAAGGGAAAATGGAATGATGAGGTGGCTCGTGGGCAGAAACTAATTGTTTCCAGCACCAGTCGAATTTTAACGTTTGTTTAATTGGAACGTTATAGCTGTCATTTTTAGCCAATGGGAATGTGGTGTTTACATGCCTTTCCATTTTTACAAGCAGATGTTCACTTTACGTATGAGGTTTTAATTAGCTAGTGGAAGTTTTTTTTTTTAATTTTCATGTTGGAAGCTGGTTAATGGCCATAGCCGAGTCTTTATCCACAGGAAGTCTCTCCAACTAAGAAAACACGCTCATTTTAAGAACCGTTCGCTGGTCATCAGCTAGTAGATGTCAATTTAAGCAAATGGAGTTATGAATAAATGCATTTGCAGAGAGTTGCCTTTTATATGTAAATGTTCCACTTGTGTTATTTTAGCGAGTTTATACAACCATTTTTTTATTTGTTTATGCAAGAAAATTGAATACGTCGCAAAAATAGTACAGGACGTTTTCAATAACAGCAGTTCTTCCTTTTATTGACGCTTCTCCGAGTAAGGAAATGTTAAAAAAAGGAAGATTTGAATTTTTTACAAGGAGGTGGGGGTTGGCGAGATGAGTTTTAAGCATTTTTTAAGATATGAGTAAGTGATACTCAGTATTTAATACTAGAAGCGAAGTGTCGTAGCTCCAAGTATCCTTGTATCATTGTGTTTAGAACTAACTTAAGCTCTGAGCAAACGTAACGCTCTGTAACGTTGGTCCAGTTGAACCTTTTAGCGCCTCACTTTGGATGCTGTTGGACTAGTTGCAGCATTTGTTTTGTAAATAGACGTTTCATTTCCGATCAAAGAGTTCAGTTGTCATTTTTGTTCTCTCGACAAACAGCTTTACAAAACTTAATCACGCGTCCAACAATTGTCCATTAACCGGGGGGAGAGGGGTGGATGCCAACCCCATAAGGTTCTTCTTGAACTTTTCCAAGACGATTTACCCTCTGCACCTTCTGTTTTCGGTAGATGTAAGCATATCACTTAGATCACTTAGACACAGTTTGACTGACTAGTTTGCTGAGAATCGAATCGGTTGCGAGATATGACTTCATAAGTAGCAGGTGCTCAAGCCATTTTTGAAGAAAAATGCGTGACGTTTAACTCTTTTAGGCAAAAAAAGCACATATACAAAATGATCACAAAAAGCAGCAAAGCGTTTAAATTATGTCATATTCCTTGTGTCTAGCATCAAAACTTTCAATTTCCGCATTTTTTTATACTTTCTAATTTTGAGTAAAATCCAAGATGGCGGTCCTCTTTGACGACGTCACAATCCCCAGCAGCGCGGCCAATCATAATATATACCTAATCTTGCAGAGCACATAACAGGTTCTCTACTTAATGAACAGTCTTTTCGACATATTGTGACATATCAAAAACCCAAGTTCGGGGTTCCATCAACACCCCTCTCCTTGTACCACGGTGGGGGTATAACTTTACTTGTACGCCTGAGGGTTAAACCAATGTAGGACATGTACTGTGTTGAAGAACGATCAACGATCAACACCGTTTAACCAGGACGTTATACTCTTATTAAGGATAAAGAAATGAAATATTTAGTATGTCACGAGCGTCCCCCGTCAGGATTCGAACCCACAACGTTCCGCACAACTGTACAGTTATCTCTGAAAAACAAACATGCTTGTAATCCATTTTATTATTCAACAAATTGTCACTATGCCCATATATGGTAAGGAAGCCCTCAATATCTGTCATCCGTACATGACAGATATCCTGCGATCTACGTAAATGACCATATTTGGAAGTGCACTGCAGATTTTCTTTCATTGCTTGTTTGGCGGTCATTTTGAAAAGCGAGGCAGTTTTAGCAGTGTTCTCCGGAAATTTTAACTCCCTGGAAGAAACTTTCCACAATTAAATGCTCTCAAAAAGTCAACAAGTATTTGCTTCAGCTCACAAAGATATCCAGAGGTTGACTTGGAATTTTCATGGTGAGAACTCAACCAAGAAAATGCTATTGCGAACGAAGCAGCACACTTGCTCACGGAAAGTTGTAAAGACTAAAGTTGAAAAGATTTTAATTCACAGGAAGAGGACTTATTCTCGGTAAGGTAGCAATATTTTTTTTTTATTTTGTCTTGTCATTTCCAAACATGAGTTTGTAAATAAGTCTTTTTAAGTGAACGGTAGTAAACTTCGATTTCTTGAAGTTCTGTTTTGATTTTTATTAAGCTTATGTGTTGCTAGCTTTTAGCGTTTTCATCATAGAGCTGTAGTTTTTCTCGTTCTGAAAATGGTAGTACGATGGGAATTTGTTAAATAATAAAACAATTATCCTGCTCAATCTTGCGGAATATCCCCTGATTTAGCCAACTCAGCCTACGGCCTCGTCGGCTAAGTATCAGGTAATATTCCGCGCGATTTCGCAGGATAATTGTTAAGTAATTGCATAAACAGACAGACAGCACTTCAACAAATACTACAGGAATGGAAAGAACTTTAATTTATTGCAATTTTTGTTGTACTACAAACTCTACACTTAACACAAATATGCATAGTTTATTTCAAATGGCAAAAGGTCTAGGATTACTAAGTATAATTTTTACCCCTTTAAATTAATTAGAATTAACCTGAAAAATTCGAAAGCTACCTTCGAAACCCACACGTGCTGCCCCTTTCAATAACAACCAGTCATCAGTGGTAGGGGGTCTTTACTACTAATCAGCTGAATGGATCAAAGGGTCACGTTGATTTCGTGCAGTGTCATTCGCTCTTTTAAACCAACTTCATCAGTTTCTAAAACAGTTTGTTTGCTTGTTGTTGTTGCTTTTTTCCCAGTTGACTGACAACACTGTTGATTGAGAACAGTATTGAAAACATCAAACAGTTGGGTTTTGAAGTTCAGAGTTCGCGTGCTATTGAAAGGCCCAATGATACTTACTCTTATTCACAGTTTTTATGGCTTCTGATATCTGAATCTGTATTTCATCATCGATTGAAATTACCATGTTGATAATTGAGTGGGTGGGATGTGGTTAATTATGTGAGTATAACGTGTCTGGGTGGGGAATTTATATCTTAGAAACTCTACGGTAATACAAAAATCTTTATTTTCTACTAAATAACGACAAACCTGAAAGTGTTAAGTGCGGAATAGGCCAATAAATTTAGCTACAAATTTAATTGATTATAAAATCACAGCAACAAGGAGACCATAGCATCATATATCTCCCTGCATTTTTGAGAACGATTTTACTTGGTTCAACTAATTTATTCTTGTTTTTCACGTTGCCATGTACCTACAAATAGCGTAGCTCCACCTCTCTCTATAGAAACGAAGTGCAACCCAAAATTTCTTGATTCGCTCTGACGAAGGGCTAACGCTCGAAACGTCAGCTTTCAATCTCTTTATGGTGGCCAATCTACCTGAACAACTCAGTTGATAAATCCAAAATTTTGTGTTTCACGTCCCCACCGACCCAGCACCACAGTTTCTTTTGAAACTAACCTCCTAGTTTACTTGGTTCAAGCGGCTGAACGAGTAAATGCACGTTGTTTATTCAGGTGATGTTACAAGGGCGATCCACAACGACGAATTTTAGTACAACTACATTGCGCTAATCGTCGATGCCGGGTAACGTGGTTTCGTGGACGATTTTCTGCGCAATTGCTTGCAACGCCAAATCACAAATTTTGCTCAAGTTCTTTCGTGCAACCGGCCTGTCGTCAATTTTTGCGCAACGCCATCCCAGAACTCTATTCGCTGCCCCCGTTGCGCTAAGAATCGTCCCGTGTAACATAAATAAAAATTCGTCTCAGAGTCGCGCTAAAAATCGTCATTCCGAATCGTCCCGTGGAACATCATCTTCAACTTTTAGTGCAATATTGTTGCACTAAACATCGTCGTAGCGAATCGTCCCGTACGTGTAACATCACTTTTGTCGCTCATAAATTAAACCATTTGAAGTCACTAAAGTTGGTCATTTAAAAATCTGATGGGTATGCCAGTCTTTTTTCAATTCTCCAACGAACTCTTCCTTTTTCTCTCCTTAATTTCTCTTTCGTGTGATTTTGTGGCTGCTGACTGGAGTCACAAACCCTTTCTTGAGCGTAGTTCTGGTGGAAATGCTAACGTTTTTAGGAAACATGTTTTCAAACACCCAACCCGACACCACTGGACATATACTTCACCAAACGCGTACGTTTACAAAGGTGATGAAACATAATTGAATTGGTCAACTACCCGTCAGCTACTGGCAATGTTGTTACTGATTTTGTAATATCGTTGCTGGGGGGGGGGGGGGGGTTCTTTTCTATTTCGTTTGCTACGCTAACAAACTAGCCGCAAAGATAATGGCGTTTCTCAAAAAAATAACACGACAGCTCCCCACACATTTCATGTTTCTCCACAGCCTTCATAGCTGCAAAACACGTATGCATGGAAAAGAAATAGATTCAGCCGTGTGGTGTCACTTCGAGGCGGCTGGGAGGGTATTGTTTATTTAGCGTCGTCGGCAACTGGAGTTTCTCCCATTTCAGTTATTTATTAAATATTTCAACAGTCAGAGCCCAATTCCTGGCAAAATCTTCTGCAGAAACAGCCTTCGTGCTTGTGAGTATCCCTTCCGAACTGAATCAATATAAAGGCAAAACACAAAGAAATTCTGTTTTTTTTTTTGCAACTACGTGTCAGGAATTCAAATTCCGCCTCCAGCGCAGCTGTGGCTCCCCGTTGCCTGAGGTGTCAGATTTTGGCCAATCAGCGCAAACCAGAAACGAGATTCAATGTAACAAACATGTGTAAAACACGTGAAAGAAGGTCAGATTTCATGCGTTATGCAAATTTGATGCGCTTTTGAACTGAAACTAACTTCGGATTATGTTCGCTATTTCTTACAAATTCTTTTACAATTGTCATTGACTTTCAGTATGAGCCTCTTTTACTATTTCGGTTCGATTTCTTCCCACATCGCTCGAGCAATTTATTTTGAGACTCGCAGTATGCAAAATTCAGTGCACTGTGAACTAAAAATAATCCCAGGAAAAAAGCTTGCTATTTTACTCTAATTCTCTTTCTAACATCATAACGTTCGATTTCTAGTATAAGTTAGATTCAAAAGTTTCGTTTTTGACGCAGGTTTGGCGAAGACAATTTAGATTTTCGAAAAGTTTAGCTTCGTAGTTTACGTCGCAGTCGGCGTTTACTTTTGTCGTCTGCACGTGAAGATTGATGACGTCATTAGCAAATTAAATCTCCACCTATCATCATTTTGCATCGACTTTTTCGATGCAGAAATTCAAATCTCTGAGACGTCGTTGCAAACTCTCCTTCCTTTTCCCGCCCCGCCGCCAGATCGCCCCGGAGAGCTTGCCGACTTATTCCAGTTCGCCTTCCCGCATCGTTTCCAGCTGACAAAGATATTACGACAATCTGAACATAACAAGTTGTTCCTGGCAGCCTTATCGGACGTCAGACTTGGGGTCTGCTCAAACGAAACGGCCGCGTTCATTGACAGATTGTCCAGAGATTTGAGTCCACATTTGAAGCTCGCCGCGACGCATATTTTCTTCAAGAAAAATGCTGTCTTGCTTTTTAATCGACTAAAACTAGAGGAGCTAGATGGAGAATTAATGCGGTTTGATGCGTCTTTTGAATTGAACGGCGACAAAGTGAACTGGCCAGGCAAGAAATCACGTTTTTTGAAGAGCGACTGCAAAGTTATGCTGCTTTGGAATAAGTCGGAAACTCTTAAGAATGGAAGCACGGGGACATTTAAGAGAGTGGTGGACGAAGATAAGTTGCTTGTACATTTCGAGAAGGTCGGCACTGTTGTAATTGAACGTGTAACGTGGATTCAAAATAACCGCCAGGGTGAGACAATTGGAGTTGTCCACCAATTTTCTCTTACACTAGGATACGCCGTCACTTGCCACAAGTCGCAAGGGTTTGAACTTCCCGTGGTCGTGGTTCATTCGTCGAAAGAGTTCGTACCTGGCCAAGTGTACGTCGCAATGTCTCGTGTGAGATCGGCTGACACCCTACAAGTGATAGGGTTCAGCAGAAGTCAAGTTATACCAGCTGGCCCTGAGGTAATTGTCAGTGCAGCGGGAACACCGGCGAATGCGACCACGCACTTCAGTGTCGTATATAATTTTTTTGATAATTCATTGTAAATATCTTAGAAAGTTAGGAGGGCCACAAGTTTATAAGTGCTTCGCACTATTTCGTGCTACCCTCGTTAAATAAAGTTATTATTATTATTATTATTATTATTATTATTATTATTATTATTATTATTATTATTATTATTATTATTATTATTATTATAAGAAAGTTCGGAGACGTAAGTTTCTTTGATGTGCACGACAGATTTGCACCTGGGGATTCACCAGATGGCGATGACGACTTTTACGAGTTCCCGATAGAGGTCCCCGATGGAGTGGTGCAGTAGTATTTTGAGCGAGAGGACTGTGGTCTCGATGTAGGTGTCGCTCAGCTTTTCGAACAGATGGAAAGCCATGAGTCGGAACTTTCGAGTCCACCTTCGGAAGGTTAAGACCAAACGTCCCTCTTAGAAAACCTGAAAGTGAACACGCCCTGTTCCGACTTTAGCCGTACGGTCAACGAGCCGGTGGACATGCTGTTGGAGGATCGATTTTCGGTGAATGTAAAGGCGTTCATAGACATTATGTGGTTTCATAGACATTATGTGGAAGTTGTAAAATCACCCCTTGTCACTTTGATCTCCAAATCGTCGGGGTTTTCAATTATGCGATTTTCCAACTGCCACAAGCAAACTACACAATTTTTTTGCTTCGCCCGAATTTTCTCGCTACATATTAAACTTATTCAATGCTTCCACTTTTTCAACAGCCCAGCGATCCATTGGCGTTGAACTAGGGACAGCAGTCTATTTCAAATTTCTAGAGCACCCTCTATGCATTTCAAGAAAAGAACAGCACCAAGAAGTGGTCGCGTTTGATGTAGAGGACATGTTAGCAGCTGGCCGAGAAAAAGTTCGCCATGTTGGAGGTTGGGCCATCTGTAAAGTTCTCGAGAAATCTAGAAGATACGTAAGGGCAAACATTTGTACGGAAAATGCAGAAACTATGGCATCAGTGAGGCGACACCACAGTATCTGCGAACTGATCGAAGAATCACTGGTTGGGTCAGTGGCGGTATTGGAGCAAGAGAGTCAACACAAAAACACTCTTCAGGTGACGGAAGCACGTCAGTATAGAGAAAGGGGATTAATATACATTGAAGATGCTGTTTACGTATTTTCATGTCCCTTGAAAACCAAAGAGTTCAATTACTGAACGCTCAGATTTTGCGCAAAGAGGGAGCTAACATGGTGGAAGTGGCCTACCGAAAGCTGACCGCAAACGAAGAGCTGAAATTGAAGTGGGAAGAGTGTTTCAACAACAAGGATCGAGAAGAAAGAAAGGTAAGAACGCGACTAGAATCATTTCGAGCCAACAATTCCCTATCTTATCATTTTTTTCGGCTTCTTCTGTAGGAATTGATACAGGCCATTTTTGTATCTGTTATTGAACCTTATCTGCACCTGGGAACGGCACAGTACCTGCGAGACTTCAGAAGGAGCTTTGGACTTAAAAAGAGTGCAGAGTTGAGAAAGAGAGTCTTACAACGACAGAAAAAAAACCAAGAGAAGACGGACAGCGTGGCCTTCGAGGTTAGGATAACAAGATCCACTGCAAAAAATGGCGGGGAAACTAAGCACGTCCTCCTTGCCTAGGGTATCGTGTGATGTATGTTTACATGAAGCGCCTTTCGAATGCCATTACTTTGGTGATCGATAATCGGTGTAACATGTTCTGAAGATTGTCGTGAAGGTTGTCTTGAAATGGTATCTTTTTTCATTCATGAAAACTTGGAATTTAGTTTTGGGCCTCAAAAGGGGCCAACGCATCCCTCGACTAGTGAATATGAGAGAGGAATAGCTTAATGAAGTACAATTTTCAACAGTAAGGCAATCGATTCATTTATTAATTTTTTGGCGCCATAACAAGAAAGAAAATCGTCCTGATTTTTTTTCAGTGCTCTAATGAAATAGTGAGTACGTTTTGTTAATATTTTGCTTATGGAACTAAAATCTTGTATTTAGTTATTAATAAGTTCACTGACATACATAAACAATAGCATAAATACATGGTATTGGTACAATACAACATTTAATCTCAGAAATGTAATAAAAAGTGCATATCAAGGAGTAATATGCTAATTTTTAGGTTTGAAATTTGCAACTCTACTTGCTTTAAGTTAGTGTCTGTGGATTCAAGAGTCATTTGAAATTCGCATCCGTGCCAAAAATAAGTAAAAAAAATCGCATAACACCTTCTTTGGTGCTATTTATCTGACTCTTTCAGGAAATTCTTAAGGACCGTTCAGAAGGGAAGGTAACTTCACATGGGCGACTGTTACATTTCCTTGAAAAGTATAACGATTCAAGTGTCCTAAGCCGTGTTTATACGAAAGCCAATTGATCTCACTTTGTGAAGGTTATGAGGTCCGCTTCAGACAACGTGATGCAAAGAAGACGTTGGCCACAACTCTTATGGAGGCCATAAAAAGGGAAAGGTCAATGCCCTCTACAGCACCCGTGGATGACAGACAGTTTAAAATCATCCAAACAGTGAATGATGAACCAAATGGCAGAGTGCGGATCCGGTTCAGATTAGTAGGTAAATATTTGTGAATCTAGAATGGAACAATAATTATTTAATTAACCCTTCCACTCCTTGGAGTACCTAAAGTTGAAATTCAAGATGAATCCCAAATTTTATTTTGTTAAATGCTTAAATATAAATAATACCATGTGTGAAAGTACTGCTGAAGAGGTTTCATTTAAATGGTCCCATTACAGGACTTCATCCACAATCTTAAAAGTTAGAACCACCTTGGTTGTCTCTGTAACTGACTCTAGGAGTGAAAGGGTTAAAATTTACTCAAACCAGAGGTGTCATGACATTTACTAGTTGGTATTGAGCAAGCAGATGAAGAGTTGTCACTTGTTCTTCCAACATTACTTTTTGGGCTTATTGTTGTTTGGCCAAAACGTATGGAATTCTGGGTAGATTCTTGTTGCAGATAGGTTGGATTGTTGTTTTGCCCATTGCAGGATCGTACTTGGCAAAAATGATTTTCCACTCCATCCTGGTTGATTATAGCAGGTTTAATGACTGAAGATGGAAATTGTGCTTGTTTAACAGCAACCATTGATCTGAATCCCAAGCACATCGATTCCAGGTCAAACCATAGTTTGGAAGATACAAACTGGCTATCGTTGTCCAAAGTTTCATTTCTCCAATCACTCATAAATTTATAAAATTGATCAAGTTCTCGAAGTCGAGGATCTGTAATTGATTTAATCGCTAGTCTATCATTAAAAAGATCAATAAGTTTTGAAGTGTGAGATAAGAGTGATATGGTGCTGTCGAGGTGAGAGCCATCTTTGCCTTGCCCCATTATATCCTCTTGGTACTTCTGATAAGATTATATAAGAGAAAGAAGAAAATTAGACTGAAGAGATTAAATCTTAATAACAGAGACTTAATATTACTGATAATAATAATTTAACAATAGCAATAACATTGACAATAATTATGATAATATCAACAATACCAATATTACAATGAAAATATTAGGTTTATGTCACACTACATCTGTATTCAGGACTGTTTTTTTAAATCTGATATTTAAGGTGATTAGTTTAGAATAAATAGGTTAAGACGTGCATTTCACCTGCATTAGAAAGAGCATCTTATCGTTCAGCACATCTTCGGCTAAATGATTCCTCGTTTTTGAGGCAGTATCAAGGTTGAAGTGTTGATCAGTCAGTGTTGATCAGTCACACATGCAAGGGCAGACTAAATGATTTCTGATCCCATATGAAGGCATCTTTGAATTACTGCCAGGTCACATTCTTTCCTTTCATCTTCAGGAAACGGGGTTTTCCACTTGTATTGCTTTTCTCAATATTATTTCTAATCTTCTTTATGTTGTGCTGAAAGGAAATGATAAGTTGTAAGGAGAGAGTAATAATAAATTCCCATGTAATAACACATTGATCTTAATCAATTATAATTGCTTTTATATTTAAACAAAATTTTGATTTAACTTGTTTTTATTTGCCCTGCGTTAATTGTTTTTGAGATTATTATTCTACAATTCTGTTTCTATGTGTATTGTACCTTGGGATCCATGATGAAAACCATTGGTGTACCCGAGTGGATGTTAGTGGTGATGAACTTGTCCGTAACAGGATCGCTACCATTAAAGTGCAGCTTGACAAACTGCCTGTTAAAGTGGTACTACGATCAAAAAATCACTTTTATTTTTTCTTTGAATTTCGAAACTTTGTTTACTAAACACTCCCCAAGCGAAATTTAAGCCTTAATTTCGACAAGAAGACTGTTTATTTAAACTGCAATTTTCCGATTTAATAGTCCGCCATTATTACACCAGAAAGGACAGAATGACACCATTCACACACGAGTTTTAGAATGCAGTGTGTGTGAAAGTGCCTTGTTTAGTATGCAGCACGGGAGTTTTGAGCTTTCACACTCTCAAACTTGTGTTTTGCATAATTTGTAAGCCGCGTTCACACATTACATTCTACAGCTCTTGAGTGTATGACGTCATTGTATCCTTTCTGGTGTAATAATGGCGGACCATTAAAACGGAAAAGTGCAGTTTAAATTAACGGTCTTCTTCTCAAAATTAAGGCTTACAATTTCGCTTGGGGAGTGTTTAACAAACATAGTTTCGAAATCCGAAGAAAAAATTAAAGTGATTTTTTGATCATAGTACCACTTTAACGTCTGCTCCGTCCATAGTACAACAGTAAATTCTGAAGTGAGAGAAATGAAAAGAATACAAAGTTAAGATTTGTATTCTTTTTCTGGTGGGATGATAAATTTTTATGGGAATCTGTTATTGTAATAAATTGATTTCTTGGACTTAGTGTACTGTGGTCAAGTGAATCCTTTGAAAAATGTCATGGAGTATTCAGAGATTATTGCATGATGTGCAGATGGATGCAAGGGGTGAGAATTTTGCACAAATTAATTTGTGAATGTTATAAAATGGGAAGCCTTGGAAGTTGACCATGGCCATATTATTAATGTCATTAGTTACCATAATTCAAATCTTTGTCTGGTCACATGTAAATATTAATTTCACTCAAAATCTAGGTACCAGCATGCCAAATGCAAGAGATACAAGATAATCTCACCAAAATCAGGAAGCTAATTTGATAAGTTCAAATTAAACTATATAACAGCCCATTGCTCAAGAAGAAGAAACCATAATAATAATAATAATAATAATAATAATAATTATTATTATTATTATTATTATAGTCACAAAATAAGGCACCTCATATTGGATATGCCATTGGTTTTGTTGGTTTTAATTTTGATTTGACAGGGAGATTGATTCACTACAATGTACATGTTTAGGATTAACAAGTGACGTTCATGTTATAATAGCCCTTTTCACAGTTAGCTTTTCTCATTTGCATTACAATGTTTTTGAACATGGATGTGAGGCAATTTCGGGCAATTTTGCTCTTCTAGCCCGAAATTGCCTCACATCCACGTTCAAAAACATTGTAATGCAAATGAGAAAAGTTAACTGTGAAAAGGGCTATTCTCTTGATGTTATTTGTTTTAGGTTGGAAGACTGTTGGAATTCGTGCATGTCAAGGAGCCAAAGAAGTCATGTGATCAGTAGCTTACACAAATCCAAACTCCAGCATTTTCCTGACACCTTTCCAAAAGTTGAAGTACAGATCGCTTGGGGAGCATTCACCCGATGGAAATTGCGCCACAGGAAAGCGGAACCCACTGTCACTAATAAAGATGAATTGCAGGACATGTGCGGCCAACTGGGGATCAGTTTTACCTGTATAAACAAACAAGCAAACAAACAAACAAAAATAGTTAACCCTTTAAGCCCCAATAGTGATCAGCTTCAAATTTCTCCTCACCATATCAATTCATTATAAAACACATTAAGGTCATGAGAATTGGGGAAATGATCACCAAAGATGAATAGTCTTGATGTCTTAAAAAAAAGTGTTAACAATAAGCACTCAGTGAAATGTATGGAGAATTTGAATAGTGATGTTGGGGCTTAACGGGTTAATGATGTTCTGGTTGCAGATTTCAAGCCAGTTGCCAAAATTTCATGTAAATTCAACATACCACAGAGACTTGTCATCAGGTTGTGGCCCTTACCAAGGTCTACGAACCCAACCAGCCTGTGCTTTCCATGCTTTACAACCATCTCTAGATTTTCCTAAGAAGCAAATGAAGCTGATTAGTTATCGTATGTTATACATTAGTATCATATTTTGAAGTTTATAACTTTGAAATCCTTTGGTCTGAAAGTGACATTGAATTCCCTTAGACATTAGAAAACATGCAAAATGTTATGGATAATGATCTTATTGGATATGTAAATTGGGTTTTAGGATATTTGAATCAGGTTTTAGGTTTTTAAGTTTAGGCCTTACCATGCAACTCAAAATGCCCAGGAGGGTAGGAAAGATTTTGAAATGTTACAGTTTTATCACAAATTATGTATGATCACTGGAATGGTTGACAAATTTTACTCATTTGCATATCTATTTTGCACAAACAGGGAAACAGTCATCTTTCCAATACATGGACTCCCTGTGCAAGTATTTTTTATGTGGGAAACTCAGTGTAACAAGTTTTTCTCACAAAGCTGGATTTTCATCTTATCTGCAAAATGTTATGGATTATTATCTTATTAGAGATGTAAATTGGGTTTCAGGATACTTTTAAATCAGGTTTCAGGTTTTAGGTTTTAAGTTTAGGCAGCACCCTGCAACTCAAAATACACAAGAGGGTTGGAAAGATTTTGAAATGTTACAGTTTTATCACAAATTATTTATGATCACTGCAATGGTTGACAAATTTTACTAATTTGCATAGTAATTTGCACAAACAATGAAATACATAGGCTCCCTGTGCAACTTTAACATGGGAAACGCAGTGTAACAAGCTTTTCTCACGAACCTGGATTTTCATCTCGTCTATCACAAAGCCGCCCCAGTAGTCCTCTTTCTTTAGATTTTTTTCCTGTGCTGTCTCCAAACACCACTTAAGAACTTGATCGTTCCAGCCAGGCTTTTCATCTATTTTGTTCTTATAAAGTCTATTGAAATGGAAAATAAGGTTTTATTTTGCGAGTTAACTTTAAAATTTTTACAATCATAGATTTCTGAAATAAGAATAGGTCCACTACAAAATCGTACATCACAAACAAGATTATGTGATAGTGCGGTTGCTTGGTAGGATGATAAATTTCCTCAGAGGATCAAGAACATGGGGGTTTTTGCAATACAGATCAATGCACAATCTGATGATCCTGCAAAATAATTGGTAAATCAGGCATCGCCAATTAAAGAAGTATTTAAAACCTTTTCTGTGAGATTAAGTTCTTTGAGGGTATAACAAGTCAACCAGCTACTGGGGATATGAAGTAACAGTAACAATGCGGAGCTTATTCAAAATACAGGAGTTTAAGAAGGGGTCTAATTAGGAGATAAGGAAATAAAAATGGAAACAGACACAGGTTCCGTTTTATCTATCGCGCGGATCTAAGTATTCAATCTTTACTGACAAATCGATAGGCAGTCAATCCTTTGTGGCATGTCAGTTTAAAGATAACTCCCAACTGAATTAGCAGAGAGGATCATTCCCTGTAGCATGAAGTTTTCGTGGGATCTAATTTTTGTCAGTGATCGCACCGTAACAAATTCGCAAAGAGATGTGTTGCATGGAAGCGCGAAACATTTGCAAACCGTGCAATTAAACTTCCATGCCACACAAGTATCGACCAGTAGGTATACTTACTTCGGATGCCATCTGTATCCACGCTTGCTTTTTGTGGCCATGATTTTCTTCTGTTGTTCCCAAAGACATTCCATGTCGCCAGGAACTTTCTCTTTGGCAACGCCACGTAATATGTTTGACAGGTCTGTATGGCCCTCCTCCTCTATCTGGACAGATTCATTAAGAAATTTCTCTTTCCAATACCTCTCTCTCTCTTTTCAGCATTCACTCTTGCCTTCCTTTCTTCGTTCAACTGAAAGACAACATCTTCCTTTGTCATGTACCTTTTATTGCAATTGCGGTGGATGCCCATTCGTTTCTCTCTTCGTTGCCTTTTCCCATGATGTAGCTTCCAAAGGTTGTTACACTCAGAACGGCAAGCTCCAGGAACTTAAACTATTTTGCACTTCGAGGAGAACGTGATGGCTCTTTTCTCTTCGTTATCTCTCACTAGGTCGTTGAAACACCCTGTGATGTGAGGGGCAAACGGTTGTATCGCATCTCCTTTCGGAAGAGAAATTCCCGTGCAAAAATATGAATTTTGGACATAGTCTAGTGCCAAACTAACCCGTCCGTTAATTGACAGTGTAGCAAATCCGGGGATATCGCTCAAATCCGTTTGACTTCCGTGAGCTCTTAAAGAAATGTATGTATTGCCTGTGTTCGGATGCCGTTGAACTACAACTTCACTTGCTCCTCACACGTTATTAAACTCCCATTTCTCAAGGCGGACTATACTAACACAGTCAGGCTTGTCTTGAATGACCTTCCACTCCTCAGGGACTGTAAGATCGGCAAGTTGCTGAGATAGTGGGATACTTTGGATCTCATCATTTTGATTCAAACGAGTTGCCTCATGTCTCTTTATGGCCAGTGCTATTTTGTCGAGCGGACGCGGTCGCTAAGCTTGAGTATTCAAATCCCGTAGCCTACCGGTCGGTGTTACGGTTCATGACGAAGCGAAAAGGTCAAATTTAGGTAGATAAATGAGGGATTCTCGGGCAGT
This sequence comes from Siderastrea siderea, assembly GCA_964030785.1. NCBI lineage: Eukaryota > Metazoa > Cnidaria > Anthozoa > Scleractinia > Rhizangiidae > Siderastrea > Siderastrea siderea. Next base: position 6,068,349 of record OZ034974.1, read on the forward strand.
TGCGATGGATTTTGAGAGCCAGTGCTCAATATACAGAAAACCATGTAATCCCTGGTTCAGCTGATCGCAATTTGGAGCGGATCCGTCCATTATTCGGGAATTTATTGCGCTTCGCGTGAAGATGGTTCGTTGGCCGGGTCACCAGCCTTTAATTTTTCTTTAGTGGAAGCTGCCACCGATTGAAAAAAGCCACAAAATGTCATTTAAACCAGCCAGGCTGGCTTTATTTCAAGATATCTTGATTCTTTTATTACCGGTTAGTCCGTAATAAATCTCTGCAAACCTTAGGCTAAACGGCTTATATAAGCAGCGACGTTAACAAGCGATTGCGTAAGAGAGCGGTGCAAGATTAACCGGAAATTAATTAAACAGGACACAATAAGCAGAAGTAAACACGATTTATTTCGTGAAGTAAAGATTTATTTCGTGCTATTACATATATTTTCACCCTTTTCTATTTTTAAATGAACTCCACATACAACGCGTCTGGGCTGCCAGTGGTCTAATCAGTGCCGCAGTAGCGAGATTACAGTAACTTGAGGAAAAATTGACAAGGTAATACACATAGTATGAACCACAGTTCCTCACTTTAATGTTAGTTGTCCGCCGACAGCAGTTGCGCCATAGGAAAAACAGACCTGTCTGTTGACCTGTCCGTCAGCCACTGTGGGATGCGTGCCATTTATCCAGCTGGTTAGACCTGTGTCACACTTAAAGCCTGGTGTGCATGAAATGGCCATCCTTATCCCTGCAGCTCCTTCAAATCGATACCACCCAGGTCCAATATCATTGTCACATTTCCAGCCACCCGAGTAGGTTATCTTTCTGTCGGCAGTATTCAGACTTTGGTAGTTTTGACATTCTATAGTACATAAAGTAGATAAGGTCAAACAAGTGAGTCAAGAAAGCAGCAGCAGTAGTAGCTAGTACTTTAAACAACAACTTCCTTCTTCCTACCCCGAAAAAAAAAACATAAAATAGACTATGCTAATGCCTGTAAATTTGCCTATTTTGATGCCTATTTTGACGGACTTTTTTTTCGTTTCCTTTTTTTTTTGTTCTTTTTTTTCGAAATGTTTGTTAAAGTGTAACGTTGTACTCACAAGCCTTTCGGAGGAATGTCTATGAAGATAAAGTATTAATTAATATATCGTAACATCGTGCTCATTTTAAAGCAGTTCATATCATCCTTGCCTGGAATCATTACGCAGCCTGTCTTTCCGTCTCCTTCATATCCAGGGTTACAAGAACAGCTGTATGATCCAACAGTATTTGTGCAAGAAGCAAGGCTAGGGTGGCAATCATGAGATCCTTGGATACATTCATCAACGTCTAAAAGGGTACATAAAGAAAAACCACTTATGTTACGCTATTTTATTTCAGATAAACCATTTTAATTCCGTCCCTACTACGTTTGTAGGGTTCTCAGTCCCAAAGCGAGGTTGTATCCTCCTAACCAGCTCCTATTTTGTTGAACAGCAGATCCAAATAATAAGTAAGTGCAGTATTCTGGTGCAAGAGCAGTGCATTTGGTAGAGATACGGTCAAAATTAAGTATGAAATTTTTATCTTGATGTATTGCAAACCTCATGCAGTCGATGGTCATAATTACCTTTGGATCTCTCGACAATCCTAATAAACACCTGAGTTTGAGGCAGGATCTTGCTTTACTGCACTTAAGCTAACACCGTGCGATAGTGTACATGCACCCACAAGGACATGTACAGTGAAATACAGAGCAATCGATGACCAAGCGTTCATGTAAGGATAGCTGTTAGGGCATGGGTACAAGAAGGACCTCATCTCACTGTAAATAAAAACTAACGCTGTGCTAAACCAACGCCTTGCGATAGTTGTGCATACAAATCACAAAGAAACTAAACTGTCATAAAAATAAAATTGCACCCTCGCAGTGTGCACCATTCCTTGCAAATCCATCAACACATAGACAATTGTAAGAGCCATCAGTATTATTACAAACAGAATTGGGATCGACATCGCAGCTGTGAACGCTGGTGACACACTCGTCGACATCTAAACGAAAGCAACAAATAAACTGTTGATTTAATTATGATTTATCATGATTTGTTTCCACGAAACAAATTAACCTAACCTAGTTAGCCATAGAGTAGGGCTTTGACGTCAAGATGGACAACAGACACTCGCCGGTTTCTCCGTGTTGAGTTCCGAGGACAGGTGAAACTGAATAAAAGTACCGAACGGGATAGGGCGCGGTTAGTGGTTGACTGCATAATTTCATTCCATTCCATTCCATTCCATCCCATTCCACTCCATTCTATTCTAGTCTATTCTATTCTATTCTCACCTGTACAATTTTGTCCGTCTCCGGTAAACCCGGGCTTACATGTGTAGTCGTGTGATCCTTCCGTATTATAGCATTCCGCATTAGCATGGCATCTGTGAGTTCCTGCAGAGCACTCGTTAACATCTGAACAGAAAAAAGGCGTTTATAATTGCTGAATATTTTTGTAACTCTCTCGACCAAAGAATTGACTGCTCTTTAATTTTGTTGGATTGGGAGTAAGTACCTTTGTAAATACCTAAGTTACTGTTGGAGTAGAGGCTAACAAAAAATAAAATAAAACGCTTCTTAATGTTGGAGTATTCTAAACGCAACATAAACATAAGCACATGCCAATAAAAGAAAACGTTTGTTTCCCTTGCGCGATTTGTAGCCGATGTGGACAACATAAGAAGAAAGAAGTTTTGTTTTTGTTTTGCTTATGTTATTGCCGACAGTAAGTTTTCGAAGTGATGCCGTACTTCCCACGTCATGTGACGTCCCCAGGTCATGTTGTGGATCCCAAAGGAAACAATTTTGGACGTACTGTCTACTCCCGAAGGCGTTGTCAAGTTAGGGGAGGGGCACTTTCCCTAGGCTCAGGAACGAGAAACAAAAGCTTGGGCTGGATGGGGTTTATGGTGCAATCCATGGCTAAAACACATTTAAGTGTTACGTGATATTGATAAAATTAGCATAAACTGTGCCTTCACAGTTTGCTCCATTCTTAAAAAATCCATCAATACAACGACAGTAGTGCGAGCCATCGGTATTATTACAAACAGAATTAGGATCGGCATCGCAGCTGTGGACGCCTGTGGCACACTCGTCGACATCTAAAAGAAAACAATCAGTACAACTATTGATTTTATTTTGGCTAATTAATCACTGATTTTATAGCCTGCGTGCAGACGTCTCCTATTTAGCAAAGGAAATAGAAGAAGTCTGCGCGCAGGCTTTGATTTTAAAGCCTAAAACTGAATAATCAATACTCAAGATAGGCAGCAGGCCAACAGCAGGCCCCTTGCTGATCTCCCCATGCTTTATTTCGTAGAAAAGTGATTTTAACCATTTTACTCTCAAGGGAGTATAAGATCACAATTGTAAAAAGTTTCTAATTCAATTAAAAATTACCAATTGCCTACATGTCACAGAAACTAGACATACATGGTTTGCTGCGACAGGATTTACCCACATAGCCGCTTCAACTTAACAAATTGACGTCAGTTTTTTGATGCGTCTGTCCTCTTTATATTGATGATAAATTTCGTCATAACAACATCTACAACTATATCTACTGTTTTTTCAATAACAAAAAACCAAAACTGATTGCCGCAGAATCTGAATTTCATCGCTGTAATTTAGAGAATCACAAGCTCGAGAATTAAAACTTTAGTAAGAATAGGCCAGTAATACAAGGAAAAATTCGAATTTCTCAACTTACCTTTATTCCAGTGAAAACTGTTCACAAAATGACCCGCCAAAACACGGTTGAGCTTAATTTCATCGACAGCGCAAATTCCCGCCCAGCTCCTATTTTCAGTTCTGAATCCTCAACAAACATCCTCATCCTTTTGCTCTAAGGTTGCAATGGTTTCTTCAGTTTTAACCCGTAAATTTTGGATGATTTCCTCATTGAAAACTACTAGAATTTGGTACAATCCTCGCCTCACCAAGTGAAGCGATGAAAAGGTTGACAAAACGTTTGCTGATTGCGTCAGCTTTACGTCTTTCATCCGTCTAAACTCTTATTGACAGTAAACATTAGCCATTCAGCCTTCGAGAATTCGCTCAGTTATTGTAAGAAAATCATTTTTATTCAATTGAAGTTGCACATGATCAACTTAAGAGACCCTACCCAAATTTCATTGAATTTATTAATCCGAACAACAACAGCAATAATGACGATGATGATGACGATGATGATGATGATGATGATGATGATGATGATGATGATGATGATGATGATGATGATGGATTTTATTGTATCAAAAGATAACAATACATATCTTATGTTTAGCCTGCGAATACAGCCGCCTCTCTGCCCTCCGACCGCTTGCCACGTAGATAATTAAAATTACATGCAAAGAATATAGTTGATTATAAAGCTAAATGGCAATTGAAAGTTAAACGATTGACAAAAGAATTTTTAAAACGCATAGGACTAATTTTCGGCCTGTAGCCAGTCTTTTTCCTGAGGTTAGGATTGGACGGTTTAATACGTGGCATTATTGATAAGCCTTGGATGGCCTTCAAAATTTGATACTTTAAAAAAAAACATCACGATCTTCTCTTTCTAAAATACTGTATACACTAATAGGCTTTGACGTATATTTCCAACAAGATATTGATTTAATTATTACATTAAATAATTCTTAAATTAAATGATTATTAATAATCTAAAAGAAAGACAACAGGTGGTACAGAGAAGGGCGAGACGTGGATAAATTTCAAATGATAGGGGAAACGAAGCTCCTTAGAAACTCTAATTTTAGTGGAATTTGTTACCACGGAGTTTTATTGTTTTCAGGACTAGTGTCATTGTTTCTGTTGTTTGTTTATTGTTTTCTTAGCAATGTCCGTAAAGCGTTCCCATAGCTTCGTGTCGCCCCTTTTGAAGACCTCTTCACTGCCAAAGCACATGGCAAGGAGAATTCTCTATTAACTAAGGGGATAATGGTGCGCGATGCCTGGTATATCCTGGCCGTTAAAGATTAGCTAAGGATCAGAAAGTTTGTATCCCCGGAACAATAACTCCTCTCTTGTTCAGCAAAAATTACTAAACGAACGTGAGGATGTATCGTGGATTCATTTTCTTTTTAATTATATTATCTGTTCGAACAAAACAATACATAGTTGACTGATAGAAATTAGAGTTAAACTCCTTTAGAAGAATACCGTATTTTCTCAATTAAACGTCGGGGACGTTTATTTACTAAAATGAGACCTCGCAGATCCGGCGTTTATTTGAACCCGGCGTTTATTTGGGGCCCGGCGTTTATTAAATAAGGGTATTTTCATTGTTTTTGACAGCGTTAATTCTTCTGGTCTTTACTTCCGTGAGTGAACTAAAATTACTCCAAAATATAGGAAAACATAAGAAAAACAGGAACAAAATGGCACCGATTTCGCCTCTAGTAGATAAAATTAATATATATTGAAAACAAGGCGGGACGTTACTCCAACTTCCTTTAGTTGGAATGAGCGAGATAAATTGAAATATAATGTGCTGCAATTGCTACAACTGACCTTTAAAGAGAATCATTAAGGTTCAGTTTCAAAAAAATGCCTGGTCTCAAATAAACGCCGGTACCTCGAATAAACATATTCCAAATTTGACTTTGTAGACCAGGCGTTTATTCGAGGCCCGGTGTTTAATCGAGAAGATACGATACTTTTAAGGGTATTGATATTATGATCTAATGATATATTTAAACAGAATTAATTTCACCTTTGCAATTTCGTCCATCGCCATAATATCCGTTGTTACAAGTGCAACTGTAGGATCCTTTGGTGTTATTACACATAGCGTTGACATCGCACTTGTGTCTTGCAGAACACTCGTCGATATCTAACACAAAAAAATACGAAACATGTTTTTTGTCAATCAGAGTATACTTACACAAATACTACACGAGCAAAGTTCTAGCTGTTTTTGATTGACTGAGAAGTCCTTATTGAAACAAAGAAGACCGATTTGGGGGCGAGAAAAAGATATAAAAAAACGTAAAAGAAATAACTGAATTGACTCCCTTATATAACTCCCAAACAACCCAGTTATAAAGACTTTATTACCACTGTGCCTTTATGGTGTCGTCTACAAGGACGACGTAAAGTATTTCTTGTTAGATCGGTGACCTTCATGAATCTTCGTATAATGTTCCTAAACCCTCTCGTCACGTTCAAACATATTCGTCGTCATATTCACACAATCCTAGGGTAAGCTTCGAGGACTGCATTAATTGTGGCTCGTCATGTAGGTAGGTAATGGAAAAATCTTTGAGACCTCTGATAACTGTAAACCGACAAAGGAAGCTAAAGGGTCTACGTTTGCCGCAAAGATGCAGTTGTGTTCCATGTAGCATAGTGCTCCACAAAAATCCCGTTCAACAAATTCGATGGTTCTTATAACGTGATTTATCAGTCGATGGCCGTCGAAAGCCATAGAAACTCTGAAGTCCAAATGGCGGCACGAGCCTGAGAGTGAAAAGAGGAAATGTAAAGAGATGCAATATAACTTAAACTACTCTATAGAAGTCAGAGCAATGTGACAGCATATTGGTGCTTATAAAAATGAAAGAAAAAGAAAAAAAATCGAAAAAAAAAAAACACCCCGCCATCTGGTCTCTGCTTACGAAAGGCGCGAACGATGAAGTAAGACACCGTTGCGATTGATAATATGTCACGAAGAATGACGTCTTGGATGCCCAAATATGGACATATGTTCAACTTTAAATGCACACAAATTGAAAACCTGTCCAATTCCATTCAAATGTGCTTCCAACGTGTTTCTTATATAAATCTACAATTTTGAACGATTTCATACCTTTCGAGATCTGTAAAAAATCAGTTAAAAAAACAACGTTCGGATGTCCAATGTTCTGAATGTTTAGGAGAATTCGAGAGTTGATTGTTGGACGTCTCTGTTGATGGGAGACTGAAAAATAATCTCATACACGCTTTTGTCGATATTTTCATTCTTCACGTGATTACAACTATATGAGTGGTGTTGACTTTAACTTGCCGGATTGTCTTGTAAGCTTCCAAAATTAGCAAGGAAGTCGGAAGATTTTTGTTCGTTTACTGAAAACTAATATCTATTGAGGTAAAGACCGCCTCATTTTCGTCACTCACAGTGCGTTCTACAGGACGATAAAACGTCCTTTAAAATTCAGTCCTAGGAGACAAAAATTGAGCATTCGGTCACGTTTTCTTCCCGTGAGTTCCTCGTTCAGTTCTTAACTAACCCGCTAGAGTTCTTTTAACTGATGTTAATATATGAAATAATTATTTACATAAAATTAGGATAAAACAAGACATAATTAAGACACTCACAATGAATTTATAAACTGTAGTTAACTTAAGCGTTCTTAGTAATATTTTTACATATAAATGGTTTTTGTTTCTGTTTAACAGGACTCCTAATTTAATTTTCAGCAAACTAAAAGACATCATCACAGTTAACCCTATTTCGCCCCCCATAGATCTCGAAAAGTATTCACGCTCTTGTGATGAAACTTGGCACGTTTATAGCACGTCATTAGCTTAACAGATTGGGTTTATGACGTGTCCATTATGACGTTTCATGACTTCACAATGACGTCACAAAGCAGCCATTTTGAATTTTGAGCCGCCATCTTGAACCCCGAGAATGCAGTCATAAAGTTGACAATGAAGACATCGAAAAAGATATGAATTTGTTCTAAGAAACTTACTTAATCAAAACAAGCACAAAAAAGTAAATGATTATCTTTTTCTTACAAGCGAAGGAAAAAAAAATGAAAAAAAAAGACTGAAAAAAGGCAGAAAATAGTCAAAACACCTCCTGAGTAGATGGTTGCTATGGAAACGTCAATCATCATAGACACGTTATTGACACAGGAAAATTTTCTCTGATAAATTTCAGGAAAAGTCACAAGATTTGGTGATTATTCGTCGAGCCTTTTAAAAGTTATAAGTCGTTAAAGTCAGCGCGGGCACAATTTTCCCCCCTTCTCCCCCCCCTCCTTGTGAAATAACTCTGAGAATTCCTAGGAATTCCTCGGAAAAAATTCTTAGGAATTCCTGAGAATTCCTAGGAATTCCTAAGAATTTGAGGTGTGAATTTTCACGGTAAATTTGGACTTGGAATTCCTAAGAATTCTTTGGAATTCCAAGCTTAAATGGTGCTGGCTTGAAATTCCTAGGAATTCCTAGGAATTCCAACTTAAAGAAAATCAAAGATAGAATTCCTAGTTATTTTCAGAAATTACTAGGAATTCCAAGGAATGTTTGAGAATAACTGGGAATTTTTGGGAATATGAGGGAAAAAATAGGAATATGGTCAGGAATTTGTGGGAATAAATGGGAATTTCTTAAGTAAGTGGGGGAAACATTAGAAACATGCCGAAGTGGTAACACAAAAAACAGCTGTCAGACAAGATACAATATCCCTTAATTTAAAGGTCAGTTGCTGATATTTAAAACAGACAAATCGAGGGTCTGGTTTTTTAACCAGGCTTGGACCGGAGCAAAACCCTGGTTTCCCCAGGCTCTTGGTACAAGGGCACATTCAGTTTACCTCAGAATGTCTGTTTTCAACATAATCTTCAACAGGAGTTAAATGATAAAATTAGTTCAATACCATTTTGTAGCCTATATTTTTGTTTATGAGGCAAAATTTAAAATACAGTTCAACAGTCATCAAGTACTGCCTTCACTGATTTTACATGCAGGTCTTATCTGTTTTGGCTGCCTTTAGTTCACTTGCTGTTAACAATCTTCTGAGTTCAGTCCTCTGATGGCCTTATACATGTACATCTAGTCCTAGGAAAAAAAATCGAAATTTTATATAAATTCTAGGCCTGTCATACACTCAACATTATTTAATAGGTTGCAGTGTTACTTTTCAATAAAATATAAGGTAAATATGCACATGTACAGGTTGTGGTTCAAAGTTTTCTTTGGTTTAAAAATTTCAAACCAGTATAATTTTTATTTCCCTAATTGTCTCAGATTCATTACCAAAATCTAAGGCAAAGGAAAATAAAATTAATCTGGTTTGAAAATTTTCAAATTAAAGAAAAATTTGAACCACAACATACATTTACAATTACAGTTCAAGTAGTAAACAAAATAAAGTAAACAGTCAAGTAGTGGGTTCCAAAGATGGGGAGTCCTGAGTGGCACAATAAGAAAGACATCCGAAGCTAAGCTCTCACTTGAGTGACATCCCCATTGCTTTAGCATTACAGTGATAGACCATTTCAAAACCTTAAAAACACCAACCAGAAAAGAATTTTCTGATACACCATAAAAGAACATGTACATTGTAGTTAGTGAATACATGTACATGGTGATGGTTTTCACATGTTCATGTATGGGGTTCTCAAAATTCTCAAACTAATATGTTCTTATTGAATGAGTGAGAGGGTCAGACAGGAAAATGTTTGGCTTAAGGTCATGGCGTATTGACCAAATGCAGGAGGTCTGTGTGCCATGCCTGAGAGCCAAATACATGGTATTTTACCATCCACCTGGACCTATGAGTGTAGATGTAGGTATTGAAATGGAATGAGACCCACAGAAAAGCTGAACCTGAGGTGTTCCCTTTTACCACTCAGGAGCTCTAACCACTTTGATATTCACTGTACAGGATGTAGCTTACACGAGTCTAGAAGTGAGCTATAATTATTGTAGGTCATTGCTTACAAGGTCACCATACAGTCAGGATGCCCTCAATGCTGCCCTTTCTAGCAGTACGCAGGACATGATATAGTATGACCCTAGTAAGATTATCTACCTCACTACCAGTTTCCTTGCAGCTTAATTAGTACAATGTATCATGTAGTTCAGCTGGAGTGCAGAAGGTCAGGGGTTTGACTTAAGTCAGGGATTATTTACTATAAATGTTCTGCTTCGTATATGCAACATGTTGAGCACATCTTTAAAATTTTTAATGTTTCATCCTGGTTACTCCGCCATCTTCAAAAATATAATTATTTTGGTTAATACACGACCAATCTCTGTAGCTATTTACAATATTTAGCATGGTGTTTGTTTCAGTGCTTCTTCAATATTGTAGTCACAATGTACATGTAGTCCACTATAATCTACAAGAAGTATTCATGCCTTAATAAATTCAAGCAGTTATCACCAAGGAGATATTGCCTTGATATGACATGAATCCATGACAAAGTTCAACAACTCCAAACTCTGTGTACGTAATTCTGTCATAATCCCTGAAGAACAGCCTGCGACCCAAAGCCTAATTACATGTTAAACGCACTACCGGTAATTTTGTTTGAGGAGGGTGCCTCCTTTTGTTACTGTGCATATGTTCTGCGCAGGGCTCGAAATAATTTCCGAAGAGTCTCCGGACACGATGGCCGGCCAAGTTCATTTTAGCCCGGTCACGTACCGTTTCTGACCGGTCAAACTTATAAGATAAATAACTCTTTAAACAGGGGCCCATGAGCCAAGCACTTTAAAGCACTCATTGTCAACAATAAATTAAATAAATTACACAGCGGCGAAATGAAAATAAGCATAAGTGTATTAAATACACTGTTTGTTGTACTAACCCGTAACACGTCAAAATATCATTATCGTACACATTAAATTTGTCCGGCGCCTCCAAATATAATGATTTCTGGTGTACGTATCACGCTGTGAGATCTTGATCCTAAAACTCCGCCAGTAATCCATGTTACGCCAGCTCCCCATTACAAGCGAAGAAAATTTGTATTCATCGAGAAAAGCTTAGTAACCAGGCATTTTATCTCGGGTGTGCCAGAACTGGAAGATACATCATGTGTTCAAGAAATATGGTAAATATAGAAACTCTGGAAAGGGATACCGATTGGACACATTAAATGAACCATTAAAGTAATACTCAATCTATCTATAATCACTTGCATTTCACCCAGGATTTCAGATCAAAGTTCCGCAATACACAGCGACTCGCTACATAACAATAACAATTGAAACAACTGAAGAGCATGGAAATTTTAATATATAATTTATTTCATTTTCAATACGATCGAATGTGACCGGACAACATGCCCGGCAAGACGAAAGGTTGACCGGTCAACTCTCCAATCTCCAATCAGTCTGGACATTGTCCGTTGCTGCGCATCTCGGGATATTTGGGTTTCTTAAGGAATTTGCCTCTGATACAAGGATATTTTTGCGCAGTTTATGGCTATGTGGAAAAAGCACATCTTAGCAAAGGCTATCAGAATCCAAAAAGAAAATTGGGTGTAACCACGCATGTTTCAGAGATAATTGAGCTTAAATTTGGAAAGAAATTGCCATACATTCTTTATATTTTAGCGCTTTTTTAGAACTATGGTCGCTTAATTATCTCTGAAAAATGCGCGGTTACCCACATTTTTCTTTTTGCATTCCAATATTAAACCCTTGCTAAAATCTATTTTTCCCCATATTCATAACCTTTACAAAAATACATCTCTATTAGGAGGCACCGTCCTTAAATGAAACAGATCTAAGTAATGCAAATTAAGTGTTACAATGAGGATTATAATGTATTATGTTTGAGTAACTTACCTGATCAAGTGTGATGCATTTCTTTGCCATGTACAATGTGCATCAATAAACTGTTTTGCTGTAGAACTGGGAGTACCTACAATGTGTACACATGTAGACCCTGATGAAAAATAATTATTCTGATTAATAAAACTTTGGCTCATAAATAATAAATTAATTTACTACTAATATTAAGCTAAGGTGAATGTAAACCATACTCTAACTTTATCTACATCACAGTATGTGTAGTACAGTACTTTACAGATCCTAGGAGATTGTTGAAGGAGCAATGTAGATGTATGAGGTTCAATTTTCACTGAAATTTAACTTCTAGTATGTAACTAGACAGTGTTATCCAGTTGATTGTGTTACAGACTTTTCAATAATTTTGCAATCAAAACAAGAATTTAAAAAATTAGTCTGATACAAAAGATGTTCAATAAGTTTAATTAATATTTGGTTCATGCCAGTGGTGCAAAGAACTCACTAGAGTATAGCCTGCGAGCAGGCTCTCTTAGTGTGCTATTCGTGCGAGTATCTTGGCGGCAGAAGTTGGCAAGTGAAGCGGGCTGGCGAGAAGAATGGGGCGAGGAAAAGTGAGCCTGCACAAAAGCCATTGAATTTTGAATTCTCTGCGTTCATCCACGGACACAACATTCTGATTGGTTTGAAATGACACATGATGACAGACTTCATTATTGTGACAAATAACAAGCAAGGTGGTGTTATTGTTTGTCACTTTTCTTGGTTTCTTAGACTGCGAGCAGTCTCTTTCTTCTCCTTATTTTAGCGAGAATAAAAAAAGGACGATGGCTCGCAGTGTGTTGGTTTTTCAATCGATTCAATTTCTCAATGTGACTCGGCTGGTTGCGTCTGGTTAACGATTACTTGTTGTGTAATTTTTTGGAATATCAGCCACGTTTGTTCCGGTTATTGCACACTGGTTTTAGTGCATGGTAGTTTTCAAGCCTCTCTTCTTGGGATCTCCGTAATGACAGGAAATGTAACATTTTATTTGACCATGCAATGGGCATTATCTTGCAGTCATTGTTACACTGAGGTCAGTTATTTGTTATTGTGGGAAGATGGTATCGCTTGTTCCTGGTTACAGATGTTTGCAACACATAATGTAAGGGTGAAGTCTTCCGCGGTAGCGGCTCGATACTCTTTGTAATTTCAAGTTTTATGTCCCTGGAGTTCGATATTTTAACTTCTACACTGTATACTGATTTCGAATAGAACACATTTTTAAAACGTAGTCTTTCGAAAAAGTCCTTCGTCCTATTTTATATGGTACGGGACTTCGTCGCTCGCTCCGCTCGCTTTATGGCTTTTGTGCTCTGAAACTCGTGAGGTCGACTTGTGGCAAGTCAACGCGGCAAAAATTGTCAACTGTGTTTATAATTTTCTTTTGCGCTATTCCGGCACATTCATAAAGAACTCGATCCTTTCGAGTGTGAAAATCTGCTGTCGTGTTTGTTTAAATTTTGCTTCGCTTGTTGATTGGTGGATATTTGACACCTTGACAGTTAATGACTTGCCACCTCACAGGGGTGGAATCAAAATTTAACGGCTTTCGTGCAGGCTCACTTTTCCTCGCCCCATTCTTCTCGCCGGCTCGCTTCATTTACCGACTTCCGCCGCCAAGATACTCGCGTGAAAAGCCCACTAAGTGAGCCTGCTCGCAGGCTAACTAGAGTCAGTTCCACACACTGTACACAGGACACGAAATTGCGCCTGACACAGTCGCCAATGTGCCTAAATTTTCCACATTGGCAAGCAAATCCTGAAAATTAGTCGCCAAATTGGTGGCAAGAATTCTTAATCACACTCTACCAAAAGACCATGTGAATTTTTCAGTTAATAAAATGGGGTTGAAAGGCCTGCACGACTCCTACTTCACATCTTTGTACACTGCACCTTATACATTGTATATTTCAGTCTTTCGACCAATACTGCTTCTTGCATTTTTGTAATGGGTTTAGTTTGGAGGATTTTCAAATAGTGACTGAATTGAGCATTACAACTTAAATGTCGCATTTCCAAGACTTTGATCTTGAGGTCACATCAATCTTTCTCAGTTCACTATATGTTGGAGTTCAGTTAAATATGACCTCAGGTTGTCTGTTAAGCGACTTAGTGAGGTTTTAATGCCGCTCTTGGCATATAAGGTATGTTGAATTTAGCTAGTTTAAGACCTGGATAGGTTTTTCAGCCTCTCGTGTTTGAATTTGTGACAATTATTAATAAATCTAAATTAATATAATCTGCAATGTGATGAGTTTCTTTCCTGATGTTTGTAATGCCTGGCCCGGCTTAATAATTTATTGTGTTTAATTCTGTTACAGGATGTTGTGTTTCGCATCACAGAGTGTGATCTAAAGACCCCTTTCGCCAAGAAATTGAAGTTTTAGCATTTTTAAAGCTATGCAACGACTGTAGTAGATGGCTGAACTCTGCTTCAGTCAAACATGGGTCTTTAACCCCTCTTGAAAATGTGAGTTTCATGTCTTGGGGTTTTACACGCCTACATGATAAATCATTACTCAGTATCTAGGCACACATTGGACATTCACAAATGCTGGGGAACAAACCCATGAATCTGGTAACCACTTTAAAATTGTTGATTGCAATGAAAATCTTCCATATGCAAACCTCTTAAAAAGGAGACTTTTAGAAATGCACAAAATTCCACTGGAGCATTGTCAAATGCAAATGGGAAAGACCTGAAGTTGTTATCATTCTAATTTTATCAAATCATGCTGTTACATATCAGTACCTTTGATTTAAAAATCAATGACATATTTAAACCACACAAAACGTTTAAGAACTCACTCTTTCTAAATTGGCAAATGTATGTTTTCATTTCAAGTTCATTCGCCTTTGACTGGTCATTGAAGAATAATTTAGGCTTTTAATGCATTCAATTTAATGTGCTCACATATCTAAGAGAAACTGAATTGTTGGTTAGCGTGTAGGCAACATGAAATTACCTACAACTTAACTTATTATGAAAAGTGTAAGTCACTCTGCTAAGAGCAAACGCCACGTGGTTTTGAATTCGTTATTACTTTTTACCAGTGAGAACACTGTCCCCCCTGGGGGCAATTTTACTGAACAACGGCCCTTTTGATTTCTGTTCTTTGAAGAATTGCATGCTTTATACACTGTATTAAGGCTTGTTACACTCATTTGGCAGAATGTCGCAAAGAAGGGAACTTTTGTTTAAGCCCTCGATAGAAACTAAAATGTAAGTTACTCACCTTGAAATCGGTTAGTCTGTTTACAACCATCTTGAATCGAACGATTATCCACCATCTTTACTATCAACTTCCACCAAAGCAATTCAGGGTTGAGCCTCACTTATCGTAAGCGAAAGTAGTCCAAACGAATAGCGTAAAAAACCATTTTCGCGTATGATAACCTCCAACTCTTGGCACATCCCTCAACGTAATTTGGGTATATACTCCATGGGAGAATGCCATGAACATATTCCTGAGGGGGTGGTGGAAGACGTGTATACTTTGAATACCTTTTATACCCTTGAATACCCCTGTGTACCCTTGAATACCCTTGTATACCCCTGTTTATCCTTGTATACCCCTGTTTACTCTTAAATAGCCCTGTATACCCTTGACTACTCCTGTTTACCCTTGAATACCCTTGTATGCCCCTGTTTACCCTTGCATACCCCAGTTTACCCTTGAATTCCCGTGCATACCCCTGAATACTCTTGAATACCTTGTATACCCTTGAATACCCTTTTATACGCCTGAATACCCCAGTTTACCCTTGAATACCCCTGTGTACCCTTGAGTACCTCTGTGTACCCTTGCATACCCATGTTTACCCTTGAATACCCTTGTACGCCCTTGAATACCTTTGAATACCCCTGTATACCACAATATACCCTTGAATATCCTTGAATACCCCTGTATACCCTTGAATTCCCCTGCATAACCCCTGAATACTCTTGAATACCCTTGTATACCCTTGAATACCCTTTTATACCCGAGAATATCCCAGTTTAACCTTGAATACCCTAGTATGCCCCTGTTTACCCTTGAATACCCCTGTATACCCTTGACTACTCCTGTTTACCCTTGAATACCCTTGTAAACCCCTGTTTACCCTTGTATACCCCCGTTTACCCTTGAATACCCCTGTATACCCTTGACTACCCCTGTTTACCCTTGAATACCCTTGTATACCCCTGTTTACCCTTGTATACCCCCGTTTACCCTTGAATACCCCTGTATACCCTTGACTACCCCTGTTTACCCTTGAATACCCTTGTATACCCCTGTATACCCTTGTATACCCCTGTATACAATGTCCCCAGAAGTGACAGACTATGCACTATTTGTGGGCATAATGTTGAAGATGAAACCCATTTTCTATTTCATTGTCCAAGATATTCATCACTTAGAGACAACTTTTTCAGTAAAATAGATCATGTAATTTCGAATCCCAAGCAGCTATCAATTTCAACCTTGATTGTGCAATTAATGAACTCCACTGACTATTATATTAATATGCAATTAGTGCAGTTTATATCGTCCTGTTTTGAAATGAGAGACAAATTATTGTCAAATTCTTGATCAGTGATTATTTGATTAGTTTTGTTTAATGACTTTTTATTGTAATTATTGTTATTATATATTATCTTATGCTTTTGCAATACTGTAATGTTTTATGGTCATGCAAATAAAGCGCAAGTGTTGTTGTTGTTGTATACCCTTGACTACCCCTGTTTACCCTTGAATACCCTTGTAAACCCTTGAATACAGGGGTATACAAGGGTACACAGGGGTATTCAAGGGTAAACAGGGGTATTCAAGGGTATACAAGGGTATACAGGGATAGTCAAGGATATACAAGTGTATACAAAGGTAGTCAATGGTACACAAGGGTATTCAAGAGTATGCAAGGGTAGACAGGGGTATACAGGGGTAGTCAATGGTACACAAGGGTATTCAAGGTTATACAGGGGTATTCAAGGGTACACAGGGGTATTCAAGGGTATAAAAGGGTATTCAAGGGTATACAGGGGTATTCAAGGGTAAACAGGGGTATTCAAGGGTATGCAAGGGTATACAGGGGTAGTCAATGGTACACAAGGGTATTCAAGGTAATTGAAGGGTGTACAGGGGTATTCAAGGGTATAAAAGGGTATGCAAAGGTATACAGCGGTATTCAAGGGTAAACAGGGGTAGTCAAGGTTATACAAGGGTATACAGGGGTATTCAAGGATATAAAAAGGTATGCAAAGGTATACAGCGGTATTCAAGGGTAAACAGGGGTAGTCAAGGTTATACAAGGGTATACAGGGGTATTCAAGGGTATACAGGGTATTCAAGGGTACACAGGGGTATTCAAGGGTATACAGGGGTAGTCAAGGGTATACAAGGGTATACAGGGGTAGTCAATGGTACACAAGGGTATTCAAGGGTATACAAGGGTAGATTGGGGTATACAGGGTACACAGGGATATTAAAGGGTATAAAAGGGTATTGAAGGGTATACAGGGGTAGTCAAGGGTAAACAGGGGTAGTCGAGAGTATACAAGGGTATACAGGGGTTATTCAAGGGTACACAGGGGTATTCAAGGGTAAACAGGGGTATTCAAGGGTATACAGGGGTAGTCAATGGTACACAAAGGTATTCAAGAGTATACAAGAGTAGACAGGGTATACAGGGGTAGTCAATGGTACACAAGGGTATTCAAGGTTATGCAGGGGTGTTCAAGGGTATTCATGGGTATCCAAGGGTATTCATGGGAATTCAAGGGTATACGGGGGTAGTCAAGAGTACACAAGGGTATTCAAGGGTATACAGGGGTATTCAAGGGTATTCATGGGTATCCAAGGGTATTCATGGGAATTCAAGGGTATACGGGGGTAGTCAAGAGTACACAAGGGTATTCAAGGGTATACAGGGGTATTCAAGGGTACACAGGAGTAGTCAAGGGTATACAAGGGTATACAGGGGTAGTCAATGGGACACAAGGGTATACAAGGGTATACATGGGTATTCAAAGGGTATTCAGGGGTGTATTGATTATAGCGGAGCTCGCGGAGCACCATGGGTAAGCAAATTTGGTATATACCCGTTGAGCCGAAAAATTTTGGTTCTGACGTCAGCGTACGCCCGTACAGACTCTGGGGGAGGCTGAGGGGAGTCCCAAGACAACCCGACCGGGGGAGACGGAATGTCCTCTTTTTTTCTTGTAGCTGAAGTAAACAATATGGCGGTCGGTTCCTTGACGCTCGATTTTCAATACGATAATTGTAATACATTCTTGGAATGAAGACTTGTAACAGTTCATCATGAAAAGGAAAAGGATTGCTTCAATCTCGACGGCGCATATGGAAGATCTTGGAGAGCTTGAAGGCAAGAAATCCTTGTTCGAGGACATACTTGTTTTTTTTTTTCAAAGCTAAGGAGATCTGGAAAAAACCCGGCGACTTTCGTTTAGATTTTCAAGTCCTTCTTTCAGTTCAATAGTAAGTACAGATTTGATTGTGGATTTACATTGTAAGAATTTTTTAATTGAGCGACTTTACATGTTTAGTAAATTACAGTAATTTTCTTGAAATGTTTTAAAAACTTCTTTAAAATATCTGTGAAATAACGTTGTAGTTTCCGTTTGTCGGCTTACGAGTAACTTCCCTCGAGGGGAAAAGTGAATGTAGTTTGCTTTCCTAGGCAAACAAGTGCTTCGTATGTGAATGACATTTCATGTTTTTGAAGGTTTCTTGTCCCTTTTTCTGTGTTTATTCATTGAAGGAATTGTCATTAGTGAGCAATCTGATATCCTATATAAGAAGCTTTATGCGCAATTTTCTTTTGAACTTTAGTGCGTAATTTTCAATATTTTTCTTTGAGCAATTCTAGTCAGTAGTGCATTTTAGTCGAAAAGTAGGAATCGTGACTATTCTAGATCGAGTCTGTGTTGTTTTTTCAATCTAGGTTGTTTTTCTTCGGCACCGCATATTGGGTTGTTTTGGCTAATTCGTAATTTAGTATTCAACAACTGAAGAGTGGGAATTCACATATTTGCAAAGTTTGTAAAAAACTTTACTAGTACTAATAAACGAATTTTTTGCAAAAAAGTATACCAGTGAAAAATAAATGAAGCGATATATATTTTTTAAAATGCTTTTACTAATAAATGCAAAATCTTGCAAAAAAGAAAACGACTTTTTCGCGAGATATTCCATTTATTAGTACATGTTTCATTGTTAATTCTAGTAAATGCAAAATCTTGCAAAAAGGAAAACGACTTTTTCGCGAGATATTCCATTTAATGTCATTAATATACAACTAGCACAGGTCCGCAGCACAAACAGAGGATGGTAAGCCTGTGATTTCTCCCACTCCATCTTCGCCCTGTTGATTTCACAAGTATTGGTTACCATTTCCAGACCTCGCGCGAGTTTTAGAACTACCACTGACTTAGTTCCGAGTGACGTAGTGCCTTATATGCCTTCAAAAAAATAGGCGGCAGATTTCAACTTAATGCCACCGTGGTGCTGTCAAGGTAAAGGGTGGCTGGTACTACTGATGATAATGATGGGCTATGGGAACGACAGCAGGAGCAAGATTTTGCATTTACTAGTATTAACAATGAAACATGTACTAATAAATGGAATATCTCGCGAAAAAGTCGTTTTCTTTTTTGCAAGATTTTGCATTTATTAGTATTAATATTGAAAGATGTACTAATAAATGGAATATCTCGCGAAAAAGTCGTTTTCCTTTTTGCAAGATTTTGCATTTACTAGAATTAACAATGAAACATGTACTAATAAATGGAATATCTCGCGAAAAAGTCGTTTTCTTTTTTGCAAGATTTTGCATTTACTAGTATTAACAATGAAACATGTACTAATAAATGGAATATCTCGCGAAAAAGTCGTTTTCTTTTTTGCAAGATTTTGCATTTACCAGTATTAGCAATGAAACATGTACTAATAAATGGAATATCTCGCGAAAAAGTCGTTTTCTTTTTTGCAAGATTTTGCATTTATTAGTATATGATTTTTATATTTTATATGTTGTTTTTTATACATTTATGTAATTTTTATTTTCACTGGTAAAGTTTTTCACCAAAAATTTATTTACTAGTACTAGTAAAGTTTTTTAAAAAGTTTGCAAGTATCTGATGACCCCTGAAGAGTAGCTCTGTTTCAATATTTTTTTATTAAGTTTATAGTCTTAGTGCAAAGCTCCATATGTTTTTGTTCAGTTGTGGAATATTTTATCTTCGTTATATTTTTATATATTTTTGGTTCCTTCATTTGAAGTGAATGACATTTCTGCCCCAATTTAGCGACTAAACTTAGAATCGCCGTTTCAGTGAGTGAGTTCATTGTGGCATGTTTTCGTGTTCGTTTTGTTTTTAACCGGTAAGCCATTTCAGTGTCTTTAGTTAGAGATCGAAACGAAATCTTTATTTAAGTAACTATAAGAAAAGCATTTCTGGGTTAACGTTTAAGTCTATTTTGTCTAAAATGAGACTGTAAAAGCTTCCTAAAATTAGTTCAGGGTGAGTTCTTGAAAGCGCCCAATTAATACTTCGCAGGTGAAAAACTTGTGTCGTTTTCCTCTTGATAATTATACGTGTGCTTGAAAGTTTCCGAAGACATTTTTGGGGTAATTTTTTGTCAGTAAACGGTTTGATGCCGGGAAAATATTATTTATTTCAGCAAAATAGATTTCGAAGAAATGATTCATGGTTAACAGAATTAAACAGCCAGAGGGATGCATTGGAATCAGTGAGAAATGTGTATTTGCAGGAAAACGTCTGTCGAGTCGCTACCGTGAGCAACTTAAGTGGGTTTTTTAAGCAATTGCAGTTTTACAAGTACTCTTCTTGAACTTAATTAGCTAGCTTTCGAAAGAATGCTACAAGAAGAGCTCTAAGTGAAAGTCATGCTGAAGTCTTCTCTTTGAAGAAAAATAAGCCAAGTCACAGTTTCCTCAGTGGTCCGCATGTTTTCCCTTGCTGTTTTTCACCTCTTGGCGAATAACTGTACAACTAAAATTTAATGTATTTTACGGGCCAACAAGCATGAAAAAGAGATGTGGAGCTCCGCTTTTATAGGCCTGGCTAAATCTATATATATTAATATATACTTTAATTTTTTGGAATTGTGGCGGATTGGCGTGGTAGTGTAGTGGTAAGGGAGAGAGATTAGCATACGAAAGGACCGGGTTCGAATCTGGGTTGTAAATATCTTTCTTTTTAGAAGAAAAACTTTCAATAATAGTTCAAAAATTTTCTAAGTGTCTTAAAAATGGCAACGACCGTTTACGAAAGGGAAAATTGCGTCGGAGCTGCAGAAGTCGTGACCGTCCCCCATGATGACCACGTGATTCTCTCGCGCAGCCAGAGTGATTACGAAATCGCCCTTTGACACGAGCTCGAACCTCCTCCTGAATAAACTCAAGTGGGAGAAGCTGTCTATTCGTCGCCAAAAACAGAAAACTCTGATTATGTACAAGACAATGCGTAAACTTGCCCAGGAATTGTTACAACGTCTTTTTATTCAACGCCACGCGGAACATAATTTGAGAACTCTAGAGCTGCTATATAGAGGGCAAACTTGCTCTGCCCAAGCGACAAACGAATTATCTAAAACGAAGGTTTTGTTATAGCGGGGCCTGTCTATGGAATAATTTACCTCAAGAGTTAAAGGTAGCGGGAGTAGTTATATAGTTGGGGGTACCAGAGCATTTTTCAAAATGCTCTGTTACCAAACCCAACTATATATCTACTTTTCCATATGATGGAAATAATTTTATGATTTCCTCTGGGGGGTATAAAAAGCAGTTTCACATGTTGGTAGGAGCCGAGCATGGCTCGGAAAGTCGTCACTGAAAGTGACGAGTGAGGCTCCTTCCAGCCTACATTGGGTAGAGATTACTTCTCAACGAGAAGTTATCTCGTAGGGCACTGTAGGCAACCTGGTTCCAGATCATTTTTATTTCATGTGGAAACGAACGCATTTTTATATAGGCTAGATCGATATTTTCGCATTGGGGAACAAAAGCGGAGCTTTTGTGAGGCAGTGAATTGATCGCAAAGCGATCAAGAGGGGAAGTTTCTTTTTGCGATGCTGGTATTATTTTATGGATAACTATATGTATTTTATTTCATGAGCGCAATTATTTGTATTTGGATACTATATGTTTTATTTCATGTGGAAACAAACGCATTTTCCATCGCGTGACTTCATACAACAGGAAGTCTTAAATTCTCGGAAAGCAGACAGTCAATTCAACCACAAAACGCCACAGCTGTGGCGTGACGTCATGTTTGTAAGTACATAAAATATAATATCATATAATAGTATAGAATGTATTGTAACTCAGATATTCACGATTACCTGAAAGAATCAGAAGTTGTTTGTCCTTTTTGTGACGAAAAAATAGAAGATTCTAATAAAAAACCGAAAGATGATGAATGCTGTGATAATCAGGAGGTTATAACAACTGATGGAATGCAAGTTTGTCGAAGTTGTGGAGTCATACAAGGATATACTTATGTAAAAGAATATGTTGATTTCTATGAGAATAGACATAGATTTATAAGAAAAAGTGTATATAATAGAAAATATCATGTCAATAATAATATATTAAAAATTCAAGAAAAGTACGGCATTGAACTATCCAATAGTCAGAAAAATAAGATTGATTCTATATATGTTGCGATAGGCAATGTTATTAATGATGTCAATTGTACAAGAAAAAGGATGATCAGTATCAATTTCATTATGAGAAAAATATTCAAGATGATGGGAATACCTTACAAAAATATTCCAATTAGCAAATCTAAAAAAACATTGGCCTTTTACGATCGGTATTGGACAAAAATTATGTTTCTTATTGGTGATAACATAAAATCTATTATTGGATGAACACCTTATTATATTTCTTTTCAAATTTGTCAGTTAACGGACACATATCAATGATTATATCATCGAGAATTTTGACATAATCAAGAAATTCTTTGCCATTATACTCCAGTCCTCTCATAAACGACCGCAAATCTGTTAAAACCTTTTCATATGAGGTGTACGCGAATTTACACATCTCAATCTTTCTTTTGTAATTTTTAGCCTCTGAATATGTTTTAAGCAATATACCAGTACCAGATATTACCCCAAGAGGAATAGGGTTTAGTGTTACACCACCAACTACTGTTCCTGTTACTACCAATAAAGCAGATCCAATATTACATGCAAGTTCTGCTGTTTTGAAATATTTGTAAGTCATTTTGAAAAGCCAGTATTTCTTATGATAGAATTTATACAATGCTTTCAACTCAGATATTTGATCATCGGTTAATTTTTCTGACACATGGTTCCAATAGAATATGCTTTTACGTCTATCCATATATATTATATTAATAGATAATTTTTATTCACTGGTGAAACTTATGACATCAGCTCGGAGACCTGAATTTGTGTCCAATTTTAAACCAGCTATCTCTTGAACCTCAATTGAGCTCACAGTGTAACTGTTCCAATCTTTATCTTTATTATTAGCGAGGTGATTCACTGTGAAGGTTCCCCCATCTGTTACTCTTGTCTGCAATTGAAATTTATGAAGCTTGTTTTTGTCTACAACCTTGAAAAAAGAAGCGTTTGCGAGTGTGGCGATGTTTTCATAGTCTGGAGCTAGCTGAATACCAAAACTGGATCGGAATCTATTTCCTAAAAAAAAGGAGTTAGTTGTATTGACTTGTATTATACGGGTATTTTCAACGTTGTTTGTCGCCGGGTTGATAATATTGACAACCCAACGACACCAAAGATTGCCTCCGTTTTGATCATTACCTACCTGTAGATATGTTACCAGTTTCACGACATTGCCAACAGTTGGTAGATTGAAATTCGCATAATAGTTGGGTAGGTCTTGCCAAGGACTATCTGTTAACCATGTAATAGTGGAAACAATCTTATTTGTATATTTAACGATTCTCATTCCATGGTTGTTGTGATCATAGTCGTACACTTCTGGATTGACAGTGTTTTGCCAATCTTTGACTCCATAAATGATGATAAAAGCCTGTGGTGAGGATAATGTTGATTTTCCATGTAGGTTGAAATAGATGTAATCAAGGGATTCCCTGCTACTATTGTTGAATTGTACGAGAAGTTTTACATGATCTGAGAAGCTCTTTTGGATTGTTTTGTGAATATTAGCTGTGGTAGCCTGAGCGGATAGTTGGATGTTGGTGTGTGACCCTAGCGGATAATATTCCAAGACCGATGTGAATTTGCCGATACTGAGAGGATATAGATTGAATCCGATTTTCGATTGATAATCATCGCTCTTAGGATTTTTTGCAGTCCGACTTTGTAAGCTTGTTTATTCTTGTGAGGGCTTTGTGTGAAATCAGAGATGCCAAGAACCACTATATTATTCTCACTGGAGCTCTCATCTGCATCAAGGAGGTACTTCAATGCATTCTTTTTGTTGCTGGAATTGATATGAGATTGTGCCAACGTTTCGTCAACGTAGCTCTTATTAGCAGCACTGCTATTGTATCGAGGTGTGCCGAGGTTGTCGATCTGTTTTTGATTATTTGGTAATGTAGATAGGAATGTGATAGGATTTTTCATGACACCTCCTTTGTTTTTATTCAAAAAAGATTCGTCAATATTTTTGAGATTGACAATATCTGATTCTGAATGAGAGGATGGATCAAAATCTGGTACTTGTATTCTTCCCTGAAATGTTTGTGTTGTTGTCTTTGAAAGGTCTGCTTTATTTTTTACTGAATTGTCGACATACACCTTATTACTAGCGTGATTAGAAGCAGTTGGTGATTTCAGATTTGTGATGAAATTATTGTTCATATCAAGATTGGCTTCCATTAATACTGAACCATCTTTTTTGATGAATTTTGATGAATCAGTTATTGGAATCTTTCTTATCTCACTATCAACATACGCCTTATTACTAGCGTGATTAGAAGCAGTTGGTGATTTCAGATTTACGATGTTTAAACCACCCATGTCAATATGTTGCTCCATTCGACCTCCTTCCTTCTTTGATAAGAATATCTCTCTTTGCGATTCATAACTGATAACCTTGTTGAGATTACCATGAACTGGATAATTGTCTTTTGGGACAATGAGTGACCCTGTCATCGTATCACCTGCTTTTAGCATGAATTTAGATGTATCCACACTTGGAATCTTGGCTATTTCACTATCTAACTGACTTTTTGTAACCACATCATTATTATTGGTTCCTTGTTTTACATTCACTAATTTTTTATTCTGCATATCATAATCATTATTAGCATCTAATTTAAATCCAATGCCAGGTAAACCTCTTAAACCTATCTTACCTAGTCCTTGAGAATCATCATGATTAAGGATACCGTTAGTATAACTCATATAATATTAGTTTAGATTTTTTACATTAAAATGAAATCGGATCATGATCAACAGCATACCATCTACAAAGAACGTAATGGTGAAGTTTGATATTTGATTCAGTGAGAGTTTTACCCTTATAAAGACAATAAAAAGCTATATCACCTTTCAAGCCTGCAATACCAGAGGTATTCAAATCTCCAAATGTCATGCTGGTACTTCCTTGTGATGTTCTTGCTGTAAAATCAGCTAATTTTTTGCCGTTACACCATGTTTCAGAAGCGTTGTTACCACCAGGTACATCCCAGTGAATTGATAAACAGATCCATTTATTCAGTTCACCCGCATTAGCTTTTGATTGGTATGGTGCTGTAGCATTCTTACTATTAAAAGAACTTGATCCAATGACAATATGCTGATTTGTTGTTCCACTTACAAGTAAATGACCGGTTGGTGAGAATGCAATAAATTTGTCATAACCTCCATTATCATGCCCGAAAAGTCCATTACGAACAGCATAAGATCCTGTGTATGAACTCAATCTATAAACGATGAAAACATTAACTATATCAGCTTGCCCAGAACCAGGATTTAAATTTATGTTTGATAACATTCGTTTGCTACCATCAAATTTTAAATAATATCGATAATTAATTTTTTCAGCTTTTGTGCATAAAATGGGTTTAGTTGCTTGTGTTGCTTGGTTGGCATCATTTTCTTTAAGAGATTGATCGAAAATATCTGATACTGCTCTAGTTGAATTATCAAAAGTAACCTCAGATGGACTACCTCGGTCTATCTTATATAAGCAATCAGCCAGTTGATAACTTTCCCAGAATAAAGTTTCTGATAATTGTAATCGTATTTCTGATTTCAATGCTGTCATTTTGTTGTCAACGTATTGTTTGTTAGTAGCACTACTATTGTATTGAGGTGTCCCGAGGCTGTGAATCTGTTTTTGATTATTTGGTAGAGAACTGAGAAATGATATCGGATTGCTAAGAGTACCTCCCGTTTTTTTATTCAGAAATATACCATCAATATAACGGAGGTTTACGATATCTGATCCATTGTGTTGCCCTGGATTGAAATCAGGAACCTGTACTCTACCTTGAAATGTTTGTGTTGTTGTCTTTGAAAGGTCTGCTTTATTTTTTACTGAATTGACGACATACACCTTATTACTAGCGTGATTAGAATCATCATGATTAAGAATACCGTTTGTATAACTCATATAATATAATATTATTTTAGATTTTTTCATCGAAATTTCGGGCTACCTTTTTTTTGACCTTATCAACATACAAAAAACTATATGGATCCTTAGTAGCTTTCTGATAATCTGATTTATTTATGTTCAGTTCTCGGCAAATCATCGATTGCTCGTTTATAGAAGGAAAATCAAAAACACAAAAATGTGAACTATTCAGTCTTATTGTTTTATCGGTTCCGTAATAGCTTTGACTCAAATATATACAACAACAATTTTTGTTTCTAGAATTGGTAAAGTAGTCACGTATCCGTTCGTCATTTTTCTTACCTGTATTCAAATAGTCATCAAATATGATTAATTTTTGGTTTTCATCAGACAAATCTGTCAGAGGGATGATTTCATCGTTGCTTGCTTCTATCACGTCATAACCGACCTCTTTTGATATTGGTTCAAGAGATTTCAACAGATGCTTATATTTGCTTTTGTTGGAGATTGCGAGCGTAAAGATATATTTTATCAAAGAATAAGAGCCTATATATCATATCAAGCAAAAGGTTAGTCTTGCCACCACCAGAGGGAGCACAAATAAGCATCCTGAAACATCGGTTTGGCATGAAACTCTTTAATTGACGAAAATCATTGTTTTCATCATCTTGAATGTCGTAATTTTGAATCTTCATATGATATTATGTTATACAATTTTATCGCATGACGACACGCTATGCAAGCGTTTTTATATATGATAACCCTAATTTTTCCATACAAAATACGAAATTTTATGTAAACAAATGATATAATGAGTTTACTCAAATGGAAAGAAATGGCTGAGAAACGATCTGAGCTTGGTAAAAAGATAAACACAGTGAGAGAGACAATAAAACAAAAAACGATATCTGATCAAATGGGTGAAGTAGAGGCAGAGAAACTTTTCAAACCTATAACATCTGAGTTAAAGGAACTTACAGCCCCAAAAGCACCGTTGAGAAGATTACCAAAGAAAAAGCGACCTGTTCCAGATTATGGAATAGCTATTGATGATGAAGAGCCTGATTATGGATTGGACGATTTGTTTGATCAACCTGTTCTACCTGAAAACGAGAAACAATTGGTTCCAAAACCTCCATCTTATGAAGATGTCCTTGAGGATTTAGCATCAGGTAAAAAACAAATGTATATAGATCCAGAATACATGTATGAACCAGAAGATCTTCCACCTGAATACGAAGAAGAAGTACCTGATTACGAAATTCTTGAAGAGGATGCAATTAACCAAGTTTTGGATGAACTTAAAATTCCTAACTATGATGATATTGAATTACGTCTAACAGAAAAGGATATGGATAATAAAAAGAGTAAAGCTTATCTGAACAAAATCTTGAAAAATGCTAAAACTAAAAAGAAACAACTCCCTGGGTTTTTGTCTGATATCAGTAAAAAATTAAAAAGTGGTTTAATGACTGAAGCTGAGGCTCAATATCGAAGAAAAATTATTCAAGATACAAGAAAGGTATTGAATGATTATATAAATTACAATAATCAAAGACTGAAAAATATTAAAGGGTCTGGTTTGAAGAAAAAAACAAAAAAAGGTGGACAGGTAATGTTTTTCAATAATCCGACAGAAATGATGAAAAAACTTGAACTGATTATCGGATCAAAGGTTGCTGGTAACAATAGCATCGACCTACGGAATACAGGTGTCGCTCTTCTTGACATCTTGTTGAGAAATTCAATACTCAATAAGCCGCAATACAACAAAATATACAAAAACTATTTTAGTCTAAACTAATCATATAAATGAATAGACAACTTGTATTATCCAGTCATACAGTAAAAACCCAAAATGGTAATAAACCATCGGATTTCACAATCAAATACAGTAATCCGATAATACTAGATTCAAACAGACAATATGAAATCGGCCTAGACCGAATCATTTCGATGTCATTCACTTGGTTTAATGTGACAAGGGAACTTGATAATCAGAAAATAAGATATTCGACAGATAGTGGTACTAATTGGACGGAAATTATATTCAACCCTGGAGTATGGAATTACATTGATTTTGACAATTTAATCAAAGAAAAAACAAAAACAGGAACCTCATCAAACCCTCAATATCCAATCACTCTGGAATTCAACGATACTGTATTCAGGACAATAATAACACTAGCCTCAAATTACAGATTAGATCTTACTCAAAGTAATTTTAATGATCTTATTGGTTTCAATAAAAAGATTCTAACAAGTAGTGTAAATGTTGGAGATTACATTCCTAATCTCTCACAAGACAGAGAAATATTGAATGTTCATTGTGATTTGATAAGTGATAGTCTTGTCGATGGTGAAGAGTCAGATATTATATATAGTTTCAGTACCTCAACTCTCACCCCGAGTTATAGTTTCACACAAGAGCCAAGACGAGTTCAGTACAACCCGTGTAATAAAAATACGATCAATAAAATAAGAATTTATATCACAGATGGTAAGAGGAGAATCATCGATCTTAATCATAGTGACACTTCATTCAGTTTGATTTTAAGAGAGAAGAGAGATTAATCTAACTAATAGTTATATATGTCGTCGTATGAATACAAGCGAATTTATCACCCGAAACTAGGTCGTTTTGTGTATAAGCATAAAGGATCTGGGATTATTGTTGATAACATATTCAAACCAGTTGGAAGGGTGTTAAGTAAAGTTCCAGAAATGGTTTTAAAACCTTTTGCCAAAAAAGCGCTAGAATCTGGTATTTCACATGCTGGAGACAAACTGGGAAAAAAAGCAGCTGAAAAAAGCGGAGAGCTTATTATGAGAAAATTACATGGTTCAACTAAACAACCAATGAAACCAACCAAACCTACTAAACCAAAACAAGAAGACTACAACACGATTCTGAATAGACTTATATCTGGTACTGGTTATTAAAAAGTGAATTTTATCTAAACTACTCATATAAACGAGTTTCAGAACAAATGAAAATCTACAACGATATGAATACGTTCGTTTCCATTTGGATAATGTCATTGAGCAACCTGCTAACAATCAAAGCCAGAAAAAGACAGGTTACAGATTCACAATCAACGATAGGTCGACTATGTTCGATTTTTTTAATGGGTATTTCGAAGTAACTAAAGAGCTTCAAAAAAGGGCAGATGGTGCTGGATATGCTGCAGCGGATCGCATCACTATGATAAACGGATCTCACAGTCTAATCAGACATATGGTTATTAAATCGTCTGGTAAAATAGTATACGAGAGTGATAATTTGCATCGAATTACGAATGTGAAAAATTTACTCGAATACAGTGACGATTTTAGTAGATCTGTTGGGAAGAATTCGTTCTGGTATCTTGATACTGATGGAACAACAGCAAATACTAATACAGGTTTCGAAGCCCGTTGCATTTTAACCCAAGCAGTACAAAACAACGGTGGTGGGGGAGCTAAAAGTATTAATGAGATGCTTCCCTTAAACAGATACAGCTTTTTTCAAGAATTAGAAAGAAAAATGTTGCCTCCGATGCAGCTCACAATTGAACTTACATTTAACGAAGACAGTGAACTGATTCACATGGCAAATGGCACAGACCCTGGTCGTGTTGTAGTAAAGAGATTGTATCTTTGGCTCCCAAGATTAATCCCAAAAGACAGCATGTATAGTAATTTCGTTTCAGAGTTTCTCAAGCCAACAACCTGGACATATATGCGAGATCTCTACAATCAGTCAGCAAATACCAGAGCTGTTCAGAATATGTTTCAAATCAGTCCAGCTATCGATGACGTTAAACATGTTTTTATATATCTCCAGAGGACAGACGCGCCAAATAATGATGAAGCAGAGAGGAGTCCGTATTTGTTTGACACTTTCAAGTTGAATGCAGCTAATGCTAATAGCTCTCTATCAAACTGCAGGCTTGAATATGGGAATAATGTTTTTTACCCAGAGCTGGAATATGATGCAGATTCTAAAATACGGGTATTCAATGATCTCATGTCATATGCATTTCGTAAGAACGATTACAATTCAGGAACACAGCTTAATGTATCCAATTTCACTAGTTTGTATGGATTATTGTATTTCGATTTGTCATATCAGAAAGAGGTAGTGACGAGAGATCCTAAACAGTTGATTCTCCATTATCGTCTCAATGTAGCCCCGGCAGCAAACGTCCGAGCTCATAGCATCGTATTTTACGAGAGTGAGGTTGTAGTAAAGACAGTTGGAAACGAATTGATGATAGTTTAAATAAATAAGTTTTACATCGATGAAAATTTAAATGAATATGTTTTTTAAAAGAGAATTTATCTAACATATATTATATGACACAACTATACGAAATTAAAGTTAGTTTATCACCAAACCAGAAAAAGAATCTTAGTAACGCGTATCATAAAAGAGAAACAATAGTTCTAAGGCTCGCGAAGGACTCTCTATCTGGGAATGACACTCTGTATGTACCTCAGAATATAGTTAAGCGATTGGAAAAAAATAGAAAATTGAAAAAGGGAATGGACATTAAACTTTCTAAAACAAACATTCGAAAGCAATTAGGTGGATCTCTTCTGTCTACAGTTCTGACGCTTGGAAGAACTTTTGCACCAACATTAGCAAAAACTATCGGTTTATCAGCCTTGGCTGGAGCAGCTAGTGAAGGAGCATCTCAAATTGTTAAGAAGATATCCGGAAAAGGTGTTCAAACTGGTGGGTTCCTCATACCACAAAATAAAATCGATCAGTTGATAACATATAAACATCTTTTAACAACCAAACAAAAGAAGGATATATTAAATGCTCTACAAACCGGTTCTGGTGTTCATATAAAACCAACAAAAGTACAAACGGGTGGGTTCTTAGGTACTCTTCTTGCATCAATTGGAGTTCCTTTAGCTCTTGAGGCAATAAAGAAGATGACTGGTAAAGGTGCCCCTCAGATGGGACAACCCCAACAAAGACAACCCAGATATATATCACAACTAACCAATGATAATCAGGATGGTGGTTTGTTAATGCCAATGTATAGAACTCCACCTTTTTATGGGAATTGGCCGAACGGTACAATCGGTATGGGGACTAAAAAAAAAGCTCCCAAAAAAAAGGAGAGGGTCTACTATTGGGCAAGAACTCACCCTTCAAAAACGTCCCACTGTTAAACATTCTGTTGTAAAACCGAAATTCCATAAGAATGTCCCATTAAGCAATTATGATTTAATAAAATGGTGTAAATATCTGGATATTCCAATCAAAGATGTATTGTCAAGAGATGAAACTGTCCCACATGATCATCAACAGGCTCTATTCATTTACAATCTTGAACCGAGTTATATGTCAGGGAGCCATTGGGTTGCTACTTATGTGAAAGATAACGTTATTAATTACTTTGATAGCTTTGGTTTGCCTCCCTTCCAAGAAATGGTCAATCATGCGAGAAAAAAGAATTTAACATTGCTTCATCAGAACAATCAAATACAAAATTTACTAACGACAACATGCGGTTACTTCTGTTTATACTTTTTGAATGAGATGAATAAGGGTAAATCATATTTTGATCTGCTTCAGGTATTTGATATATACGATACGACAAAAAATGAGAAATTCTTAGAACAGTATTTTAAAAATATCTAACTCATATATATATGAAATCATATTGCGTGAAACAGAAAAAGGTAACAGAATGTGTACCCGGGAGTGAACGATATGAAAAGGCTAAAAATGGGAGGCTTATGCTTAAATGCGTTTGTGTCGAATGCAGGATCATTAAAACGAAATTCGTTAAACAGGCGGGAAACGGGTCAGCCCGTCGAAAGGGGCGGGCTTACTAGATACAGTAGCATCGACTGGTACTGATTTATTGATTCACCACGGTATTCCTTGGCTGGGAAAAAAGGCTGTTGAAATGGGAAGATATTATGGATCAGAAGCCTTGAGAAACCCAAAACTGCAGAAAAAGGCTATCGATTATGCTCTGGATAAGTTGAATCCAATGATTCAAAATGTCGGAAGTCAAGCTCTTGATCAATTATCTACTAAAATCAGACCAAATAGAAAGTATAAAACCGACAGAAAGGATCTTGATGGCGCTGGTGTTGATATACATAAACTAATTGGGAAAATACCGAGACCAAAAGCTGGATGGACTCCTGGAAAATATAAGAACATGGGGGCATACAATCCTCTCGATAAACAGTTAGAATATGATAAAAACACTGGTGAGATTACTAAATGGTATGTACAACCTTACAATAAAGTGGATGAAATATCAGCTCATCATGATATTTGTTATGATATGGGGAAAAACAAAGGTGAATGTGACAAACAAATGGTGAAGTCATTGGATGAAATACCTTATGGACAGATGCCAAAATGGGGACAAACTGCTCGGTTCTTAATTAACACAAAAGAAAAGCTAGGTCTAGGTGTAAAACAAAGGAAGACAAAAAACGGAAAAGGCCGTCGAGTGAAGAAAACTGGGAAGAAAAATTAGCTGATGAGCTTCATAAACCGATTAAACGAAATTTTACTCGGCGGCGGGTAATTGTAAATCATATTGACGAGGCATGGTGTTCAGATCTTATTGAGATGCAAAAGTTCAGTCGATGGAACGCTGGCTACAGATATCTTCTTATGGTACTTGATGTATTCTCTAAATACGGTTGGATAGTTCCATTAAAAGATAAAAAGGGTGAAACCGTTATGAATGCTTTTAAAACAATATTCAAAGAGGGGCGTAAACCACAATATCTTTGGACAGACAAAGGCAAGGAGTATTACAACAAACATGTTAAAGAACTACTTGATAAGAATAAAATAACCTTATACTCAACCGAAAATGAGGAAAAATCTAGTGTTTGTGAAAGATGGAACCGTACAATCAAAACCAAAATGTGGAAGCAGTTTACTGTTCAAGGTAATACAAAGTATTTAGACATGCTACCCAAATTAGTGAAACAGTATAACAACACCAGACATTCAAGCATAAAGATGACGCCTACAGAAGCCAGTAAAAGGAAGAATCAAGGAACTGTTTACTTTAATCTGTATGGTGATATGGAGCAAGTATCATCTAAACCGAAATTCAAAATAGGTGATAAGGTTAGAATAAGTAAGTATAAACGGAATGTGTTTGATAAGGGCTATACACCGAATTGGTCTGAGGAAATTTTTACAGTTGATGAAATACAACATACAAACCCAATCACATACAAACTAAAGGATCTCAGAGGTGAAGATATTCAAGGGAGTTTTTATGAACCTGAATTATTAAAAGCTAAACAGGAGGTATTCCGTATCGACAAAGTTATTAGGAGAGATTACAAGAAGAAACAAGCTTTAGTCAAATGGAAGGGATATAGTGATGACTTCAACAGTTGGATTCCGTTAAAGGACTTAAGAGATATATAAAGTGTTTTAAAGAGAATTATCTAACATATTATTATATCTAAATAGATACAGTATATACTGTTTATTTGCTTTTGGTAGCCAAAAATAATTGTTTCTGGCTATTATATAACCTTATATATTGATGGAAAATACTGGAGTTAGGCCTTTTTCGAAGTACTTGGAAAGAAGTGCGTTAGTCTATAGAATAATTAAAAAAGAATTTAATCGAAATTACAAAGTTACTGACTGAATTTAAACGCGCGAATAGTTATAAAGGAATAATAACATATAGCATTAATACATATGGATATGTTCACTTATGAAGGAAAAAAACTGAATATTATCAAAAAGGATGATGACATATGGTTCCGTGCTAAAACAGTTGCTAACATTTTGGAATATTCAAATTCACGAAAAGCGATTAATGATCATGTTGATGAAAAAGATAAATGTTCACTTAAGAGGCTCAACTCCAAGGGTAACGAATCGTTACCTTTAACTGGGAGCATCAGAAACGCGATTTATATAAATGAATCTGGATTGTACAGCCTAATATTGAGATCAAAAATGGATAAAGCTAAAGATTTCCAACGATGGGTTACTAAGGAAGTTTTACCATCCATCAGAAAAACTGGTAAGTATGAATTCAACAACAGGCCACACAAAATGCTGACATTCTATATCAACACAGAATATGATTTACATAAAAAGGTAGTCAACTTTATTAGAAACAATTATCCTAAAGCAATCCTAATCCCAACATTAGGTGAAAACCAAATTAATGGTAACATGAGAATAAAATCATACAACATGGGTTATCAGAAGGGAGCTTGTGATCTATTCATTGGAAATATGCATTTGAAGTACTCAGGTTTTGCAATCGAATTTAAAACACCAACTGGTTATGGAAAGCTTTCAGAAGAACAGGAGATGATGCTACAAGAGTACGAAAACAACAATTACAAAATATTAGTCAGCAACGATTATGATGAAATCATTAAAGAAATCATACTTTATTTCCAGGGTGTAAGAATCAAATGCAAACATTGTTCCAGAAAATTCAAGTCAACAGAAACATTAAGCAATCATTTGAAATTCATACACCAAACACTTATAAAGAGAAAAATAATATATAGATTATATATATATGGAAAATCAAAATGTAAAGAGAGGTCGAGGTAGACCGAAAAAGTATTCAACTGAAGAGGAGAAAAAGAATGCTTACAGACCGAAAAAAACATATTACATGTTGAATAAAGAGTGGTATTGCAACGTTTGCAATAATGGTCATAATTATACTCTTGCTGGTAAATGGATTCATTTCAAATCAAAAAAACATACCAAAAATACCAATACAAATAATTAACACGATGTATATAGTTTAAATTATCTATTAATTGGATGATTTGAATTCTTGACTTCGTTTGAACGCACATAAATATAAACATTTAAAAAAAAACTTATAGTTATATTATATATAGAATGAAATCAGAAAAATCTAATCATATAAATATGGATAAAGCTAGTTTGAAGAAACTAAGCAAATCGGAACTTATTAAATTGCTTCTGAAGAAGGAGAAGAAGCCTAAAATCATAGTGGTTGACGACACAAAGCGAGTTCCAGCACCAAGAACATACAAATCAAGGAGACCAGTACCAACACCTCGCAAGAGCGTCAAACAAATGGCTAAAGAATATGAAGAAAACATAATTATTCCACCTCCAGAATTCAGGGATAATTATAAACCCATTCCAGCACCAAGGAGTAAAAAACCGGTTCCAGCACCAAGAACCAAAATAGAACAAACAGACAAAGCTTTAAAAGGTTACACTAAGTCTTATGAAATCAGCATCAAAAACAATAAAGACCCCTTAGCCCAAATGCAAAACACGAGAAAGGCTATAGAACATCGTGTAATAACTTTGTTGAATGAAATGAAAGGCTTGAAATACGTTGAAACACTGAAAGTTACTTTCGAAAAAAATTCAGGTAATGAAATAGTGATTAAAACTGCATATTTCAACAGCACAGTCCAAACAATTATTAACCATACAGAAATCAATGAATCATTACAAATGTCTAAACAACAGATACTGAATAAGATAGCTCAATGGATATCAGAAGGTTCAGGTTGGACAATCCAATCTGTTGATAGTCATTACCTCAACATTGTCAAATACAAACCAATGAAAGGATCCTCATATATCCAACTGCCTCACGAACTGCGAAACAGCGCTAAAGGTTTAATAAACATGAAAAATGAGGATAGTGAATGCTTCAGATGGTGTCATATCCGACACTTAAACCCACAAGAAAAAGATCTTCAAAGAATAAAAAAGACAGACAAACAATACGTTGGAAAGTTAGATTATTCAGGTGTTGAATTTCCAGTAAGTGTCAAACATTACAACAAAATTGAGAAGCAAAACAGTATTAATATAAGCGTATTCGGATATGAAGACAAACAACCGTACCTCATCTATGTTTCCAAAGAAAAGTATGAAGATCATATTGAACTACTTCTGATAACGGAAAATGAAAACAAGCATTATGTTCTGATAAAGAATTTCAACAAATTCATGTACAATCAAACAAAACACAAAGAGAGTAAACACTTTTGTATGTGGTGTCTGCAATGCTTCAGTTCTGAAAGAGTATTAAACAGCCATAAAGAAAACTGTATTCAAGTGAATGGCCAGCAAGCAATAAAAATGCCTGATAAAGACAATAATATACTGAAATTCAACAACTTTCATAAACAGCAACCTGTGCCATTTGTTATTTATGCTGATTTTGAGGCAATAACAGAGAAGATTCAAGGATGTCAACAGAATAATGAGTCATCATATACCGAAGCATACCAAAGACATACAGACTGTGGATATGGTTATAAAGTGGTTTGTTGTTATGATGACAAATATACAAAACCAATACAACTATATAGAGGTGAAAAGGCTGTGTACAAATTCATGGAAAATATGTTAGAAGAAGTAAAATACTGTAAAAAAGTCATGAAAAAACATTTCGATAAACCATTGAGAATGACTGAAGTGGATGAAGAGGAATTCAAAAAAGCAACAACATGTCACATCTGTGATAAAAAATATACTGAAAAAGACATTCGAGTTAGAGATCATTGTCATATAACTGGCAAATACAGAGGCTCAGCACATCAGGACTGTAATCTGAAACTCAGAATAAATCCAAAAGAAATAAAAATTCCTGTTATATTCCATAATTTGAGAGGTTATGACAGCCATTTTATAATGCAAGAAATTGGAGCTATTGTTAAGAATAATACATACACCAAAAACGGAAAAGAGATGAAAATGGACATAAATGCAATTCCAAACAATATGGAGGAGTATATGGCTTTCATGCTTGGTAACCATCTGACATTCATCGACAGTTTCCAATTCATGAGTTCAAGTTTGGATAAATTAGTCAGCAACTTACCAGCAGAAGCTTTAAAGTATACAAACAAAAGATTCCGAAAAGAAAAATTCAAGCTTATGACACGAAAAGGCATTTATCCGTATGATTACATGGACAGTTTTGAGAAATTCAATAAAACAGAATTACCAACTAAAGAAGAATTTTACAGCATATTGAATAATGAGCATATTTCAGATGAAGATTATAGTCATGCTCAAAAAGTGTCGAATACATTTCAATTACAAACAATGGGTGAATACCATAATCTATATCTTAAGTCTGATATACTTCTATTAGCTGACGTGTTCGAAAACTTCCGTAAAACCTGTCTTCAGTATTATAAACTTGATCCCTGTCACTACTTCACATCTCCTGGTTTGTCATGGGATGCCATGTTGAAGATGACTAATATTAAATTGGAACTAATGACAGACATAGATATGTTTCAATTCATCGAAAAAGGTATGCGTGGTGGTATATCTTATATTGCCAATCGACATGGAAAAGCAAACAATAAGTACATGAGAGAATACGACGAGAAGGCGCCCTCAAAGTATATTATGTACCTTGATGCTAATAATTTATACGGTTGGGCTATGAGTCAATACCTACCGACTGGTGGTTTCAAATGGATGACAGATAAACAGATTAACAAGATAGATTTAGCCAAATATAATGAAAATAGCGAAAAAGGTTTAATATTAGAAGTTGATTTAGAATACCCCAAAGAGTTGCATGACCTTCATAATGACTACCCGTTAGCTGCAGAAAGGGTTTGTGTAAATAAAGATATGCTCTCTTTGTATTGTAAAAAAATAGCTACAAAATATAATATATCGACAGGACTAGTACACAAATTAATTCCTACATTAAGCAATAAAGAAAAATATGTTCTTCATTACAGAAACCTGCAGCTGTATCTTGATCTTGGATTAAAAGTAAACAAAGTCCATCGAGTGTTAGAATTCAATCAGTCACCTTGGCTCAAACAATACATTAACTTCAATACACTAAAACGTACTCAAGCGAAAAATTCATTCGAAAAAGATTTCTTCAAACTAATGAATAACTCAGTATTTGGTAAAACTATGGAGAACATAAGAAAGAAAGTTGATGTCAGACTTGTGACTGATGAAAAGAAATTATTAAAAATGGCTTCCAAACCTACTTATGTAAGCAGTAAGATTTTCAACGAAAATCTAGTTGCAGTGCATAAAATAAAGGAAACGCTTACTTTAAACAGGCCGGCATATGTAGGAATGTGTATTCTAGATCTTAGCAAGACATTAATGTATGATTTTCATTATAACTACATAAAAGAAAAGTACTTTGATAAGGCCAAACTACTATTCACGGACACAGACAGTCTGACATATGAAATCGAAGCTGAAGATGTCTACAGAGACTTTTGGAATGATAAAGATCGATTTGACAACAGCGACTACCCTGAAAGCTCACAGTATTTCGATAAGACAAACAAAAAGGTAATCGGCAAATTCAAAGATGAAGCAGCTGGAATTCCAATAACAGAATTCGTCGGTTTGCGATCAAAAATGTACAGTTACATAAAAGACAATCATAAAGGCGGAAAAACAGCCAAGGGAATCAAGAAAAATACAATAAAGAACGAAATCAGACATGAAGACTACAAAAATGTTTTATTAGAAAATAAACAAATGCAACATACTATGAAAACTATTCGAAGCAGCAAACATCTACTAGGTAGTTATGAAATAAACAAAGTATCACTAAGCTGCTTCGATGACAAAAGATATATATCAAATAACGGAATAAACAGTTTATCTTACGGTCATTATTACATTAAATAAGTTCAAATTAAAACTCTAACATCAGTTCATCTTTTGCATTTGGTGAAGGAATTTCTTCAACAATAGGTGCTTGTGCTGACATTTGCGGAGGTATTTGGCTGGGAGCAGGTGCTTGTTCTGACATTTGCGGAGGTATTTGGCTGGTAGTAGGTGCTTGTGCTGACATTGGTGGAGGCATTTGGCCGGCAGTAGCCATTGCTGGCAGAACATTTGGTTTAAAAATTATTCCTAGACGTTGAGATCGTCTACGCTTTTTTAAATTAGTCTTAAAGTCTGCTGACTCCACTTTTCCTTCGATAACTTCTTTTATAGATCTTCGCTTCCTCTCCATAACAAGCATTCTCTGATACTCCTCAAGAACTTTAATATGAGCTGTAACATTCTTCTCCTCAGTGTGAGTGTCGATGCTCTCTAAGTTGCTGATAACTTGAGCTAAATCAAAAGAAATTGATTCGTGACTTCCCATGAATGATTCCATAATAAGAATTGAATCTTGGATATTTTGAGAATAACTCTCGAATCTTTTAGTAGCTTCGTCAATGCTAAGAGGCATCGTTGACATATATTTCATCAACCGGAAGAAACTTCTGATATTTTTATCAAACTGGAGCAACTTCTGATATTTTTATCAGAAAAAGTAATTTATGGGTACGTTTTTAATTGGTCAATAGAGATCATACGACTATCATGACCTTGGAAAATAGCTGAGTCATTTCCTGTTTTCGTCAGACATGTCCAGACTTGTTTCTGAGAAAAACTTCCTGTTTTCCGAGAATTATAGACTTCCTGTAGTCTGGCGTCACGTGATGTAATAATGCGTTGGATACATCATGAGATAAAACATATAGTATCCAAATACAAATAATTGCGCTCATGAAATAAAATACATATAGTTATCCATAAAATAATACCAGCATCGCAAAAAGAAACTTCCCCTCTTGATCGCTTTGCGATCAATTCACTGCCTCACAAAAGCTCCGCTTTTGTTCCCCAATGCGAAAATATCGATCTAGCATATATAAAAATGCGTTCGTTTCCACATGAAATAAAAATGATCTGGAACCAGGTTGCCTACAGTGCCCTACGAGATAACTTCTCGTTGAGAAGTAATCTCTACCCAATGTAGGCTGGAAGGAGCCTCACTCGTCACTTTCAGTGACGACTTTCCGAGCCATGCTCGGCTCCTACCAACATGTGAAACTGCTTTTTATACCCCCCAGAGGAAATCATAAAATTATTTCCATCATATGGAAAAGTAGATATATAGTTGGGTTTGGTAACAGAGCATTTTGAAAAATGCTCTGGTACCCCCAACTATATAACTACTAGCGGGATCTCATGCCAAGTTTAAACAAAACATCAAGCAGGCCGATCTGACTTATCGGATTCCCACACGGCAATCCTGTAAACCCTGTTGTAAAGCCTTTTTTTTTTTTTTTTTTTTTTACCTTAACTGATGATTTTCCGTGTTTAAAAAAATTTACATTACAACTGAAACCGCAGCTATATTTGGAAATTTGTAGGCCACGTGATCTGCTGTTTTCCGGCTCAGTCTTTTGCCACTACCTTGAACAGCAAGAAAACTTTTGGGACGATTTTCTCTTGACGTTTAAGTTTAGATAGCTAGCTTTTCACAGGTACCACGGAATATGGAATTGCATCTTGAAACCATGGAAAGACGACACTACTTCAGAAAAGAACCTTGAAAGAATAAAAAGGTCGGTTGACGAAAACCAAAAGGACAAGTAAGTGCAAAAAACACCCCCGGTGGGACTCGAACCCACAACCTTTGAATTAGAAGTCCAACACGCTAGTCCATTGCGCCACGGGGGCGGCACATACCACTTGCCCGATTTATCAGCCTCCACTGGTTGTACAAGTCACTCGATTTCGACGTCGTAGACGAAAAATTCCAATTCAATTCAATTTTATTTAAACACCGTAAAATCAACAAGAATACACGAGAGACAAGCATGGCTAATTATCGATAAAATACTCAACCTTTACTGGATGAAAAATCTATCCTTGACAAATGCAAAATGAGCCTGTGGATATTTGCGAATTGAAATTAAAAGTAATTATAGTCTTTATATTTTGGCAACTATACTGGGCGCTGCATTGTCGCCATTTGCCAATTTTCTAACTTTTGAACACCTTTAATCAAGAAAGAAAGATGATAAATTTACCATCTTTCTACGAGCCTTCACTTAAACGTTTAAAGTAGCCAAAAAAGGGTTAGAAAAGTCGCTGTTTTAAGTTAATCTTTGCTTTCCGATTGAAGCATCTCCACGGCTCTTACATTGTGATTGGCCAGTAGAATCAGAAAGGTGACAATACTTGCAGCAATTAAAAGCGATCAGATTTGATCTGTCGTGGACCTGTATCTTTCTGTGTTTTATACCGGATACTACATAGTGTTTGGGCCAAAGGCAAAGCCCTCCTGTATTCGTTTTAACATATAATCCAGTCTCTTACCAAGTCGCTATTTAAAATATTTTGGCACTTAGTCGATTTTGAGGAAAGAGGTGATTGGGTATCCCTTCCCAGAACGCCTTGCGCGGCTCTCCTCACTCGTACCTAATCTCCACTCGCCCCAAAATCAAATGACCAAATACTGAAATCCCTCTAAATAGCGACTGTTTAAAAGTCTGGACGTAACCTAAGTGTAACTGGAAATGGCCTTTTTAGCCACAGGATCATGCTGGTACCAAGCGTGAAAGTCGGCTAAGCCATTAGCATGCCTCTCTGAGAGGAGTTTGTTTATGACTATGATTTCCAGACAAATATTCTTGGGGGGAAGACAAGCTAACAGTTCCTTTTCTTCACGCCATTTCTAAAAACAAATATAAATAAGGGTAAATCAAGTGGATCGTGTTACTTTTTCAATGAAAGACTAGTTACCGTTGAGGTAAGGTTTGTTGTGCAACCTAGAAGCTTGGTCCACCGTAGCATCTGTGTGCTCATAACCCAGAGAAGACAGGAAATTCTTAAGGTTGTTTCCTGTACCGTGGTATGAATCAACTAGTCTTTTTTTAATACTCCCTCTTGGATGGGATGCTTTCTAACGTGAGGGGCACCCCTTCCCTTCTTTCTAGTATTTTGTAGGTTTTATAAACGTAAAAATCGAACCATTCTGTTCTACATTGTTTAGGTGGAGTGCTCCTTCAAGGCTTGTACACTACCTGTTAACTAGCTCCTTATACGACTACCACAATTGTCCCAGTCACCCCAATCGCCCTTCATTGGGCAAAAAAACTAATAATAAAGCCAGTGGGGCTGTCGATCTTTTAATTTGTTTCCTTATTCTCGCCCTGTTCAGCGAGCAGAAACGGTATAGAATGCTAGAAAAAAATTGTCTGTTCAGAGCAAGTAGTAGATAGCTTTCATCGGCTCAAATCCGTACAGAACCCTGTTTTCATCAAAAAATAGTGATCCCTCCAGATCCCTTTGATCTCGGCCACAATCGCACTCTACTAACAGTGACAATGACACGATCGAGGAATTTAAGTTGTCTGTGACAAGGGGTTTAACAGACCAAAGTACTGGACGACACGTACCCTAATACTACGTGGATTAAACTCAAGACCTCGGTTTCCTGTGCTAAGCGTGTGACATACAACTCACACAACTAACCTTGTCTCTTGGAGGATGACCTTTGAAGATGGCAGGATAGTTGGGAAGAAATGCACACTCGTCGTACTGAGAGACATTTACCGCGGCATGACCCACCGTGCTGGCGAATAATATGGATGTTATTGCCTGGCTGAGTTGATCAGCTGTGTCGAACTTGCCGTCGCCCGGAGCGCCCTAAAAAGTATCTTACATTCACTACAAGTTTTCTGGTTTAGAGGCAGTTACGTTTTCGTGTTAGCTTAGTCATTATGGTCTCGAATAGTGAAACAAGATGAAAGAGGCCCACATACTAGTCCACCCTCTAAGGACGAATTCTCCAATTTGTGGACACATTTTCTTAACACCAAAGAAAACCTCAGGGCCCGGTTGTTCGAAAGACGGGTTAAACTAACCTCGGGTTATGCCTAACCGGAGGTTAAATTTCTTAACCGCCGGTTTGTTAACTCGAGGTCAAAATAGCGTTGTTCAAAGCGCGGTAAGAGGACCGGTTAGTTAACCTCGGGTTATCTGCAACTAACTCGCGGTTAGCATCCCATAATACACTCGGTTTCCACTCGGTTGTTGTTGTCAGCACTATAATGGCGTCCGGTGACGAAAAGTCCCGTAAGCCCAGAAAGCATAATTTTAGTGCGTCTGAAGTTTCAGTTTTGACAGAGAAGGTAGAGGAGAATTTACAAATTCTACAAAGTAAATTGACCAATAGTGTCACAAACCAAAAGAAGAAGAATGTTTGGACGGAAATTACCGCCGCGGTAAATGCAGTGGGAGTGGAAAAGCGAACGGTGGCGGAGGTCTGCGAGAATTGGAAAAATCTCCATTCGTCTGCCAAAAAAGAATTCACCAATTATCGAAAAGAAAGTAAGAGAACTGGAGGAGGCCCTGCTCCAAGACAAATATCAGCAGCAACCTCAAAGGTCATCGAGCTGTTCCAGGATACGCCGTCTTTTATCGGCCTGGCGGGATTTGAAACAAATGGTCCAAATGGTAAGCCAACTTTTGTTTATAATAACGTCACTAAACCATAGCTTTAAGAAGCTGGTCTCCCTTAAGCTCAACATCATGAGTTTCATGCAATAGGTCTTAGAAAAAGTGGATAAAAATGTAGCACAGTTAGCTTAACGCTTGTTTCGTAACGGCTATTGCGACTCGTAGGTCACGGTTATTGATCCCATGACGGTCCCCAGCTTCTGAAATAACACGTGACATTTGTGGCTCGGTGCTCAAGAAAAATTGAAATTAGCTTTTGTGATACAGAAAAGTGATTATTTAATTTAAAACGAAACTAATAAAAAATAAGAGCACCTGTTTGTTAATTTACAGGAGCTCAGCTCACATGTCGACACTTGCAAAAGCTTAGTTCGGTTTGATTCACGAGAATTATTGCACCTGTTATACTTAATTAGGAATTAAATATGTCGCTTTATTATAATAACAAAACAGGGAGAAAGTGTATAATTCATGTAAGCTTATGTTTGAGTAAAGAAGAAAAAAGAACGATTCGTGCTTTGCTCCCGTGCTTTCCAAGGGTGAAAGAAACTACAGCTTGAAAGATAAGCTAAATTTACAAAGTGGGACGATTACATTTTTTTTTCAAAGAGAAACAATCTAAAAAGTCTCGTATTATTAAAATTAAACACGAATGGCCGGTTATTTTCTTTTGT
Organism: Siderastrea siderea; assembly: GCA_964030785.1. Taxonomy (NCBI): domain Eukaryota; kingdom Metazoa; phylum Cnidaria; class Anthozoa; order Scleractinia; family Rhizangiidae; genus Siderastrea; species Siderastrea siderea. Next base: position 6,112,447 of record OZ034974.1, read on the forward strand.
TATTGAGAAAGGTTGTCTGGGAAAGTACAAAATGGTCCGTTTCCTTGGCGGTCCACATACTGTTATCAGGGACATTTTGCCTCCACTACACAACCAAGCGCCATAACCGCACACGTAAACCCCAAAAAAAACACTTTTAGGAGAAAATAGGGACCGTGTACCCCCAACCTGTGGTCTGGCGCTACCTTTGGGTTTTTAAGGTGTATAAAACTAAAAGAATAAAGCGGCTATAACATGAATATAGAACATGACAAATTGCTATTTAAGCATTAGACAGGAATGAAGCTGATAACGAAAATGACGCCAATAGAACAACTGAAGCTAAATTTCACAAAACCAAGTTGACGCAGCGAGGCTGACTGTAGAATGAGAGGAATAACTCAACGGTAACTATTTCAAACCCGCGAACTGCGATCCTTTGCGCGCAACACGCGAACCAGGTTCTCTGTTCCGTGCCGGCAAAATATTTATTTATGTCAATTCTGATTAACGCAAATTACATTGTTTATTTTGCATTGATTTATACATATCTTTACAATGAAACTTACAGAAAATCCCTTCTATTGCTACAAAATTTGCAGGCTATACAAACAGATTGTCTGAACACCATTTTTTATTACTTAGCTTGTTTGCAAAGCCAACACTACTAGGAACTGGACTCCAAATGTCTCATCCAAATAATTTGTATTATTTTTATGGATCAGTCAGCAGGCCTGTTTGAGCAGGAGAATACTCCCAGTTCCAGCGAAGTAAGTATACACATAGAGGCAGCTGAATATGGACCTGACAAGTCAGTCACTGCAGTGTCCACGGAAGTTGTTCAACCCATCATTGTAGAAAAGGAAAAACCCTGCATTGTGGTGCAAGTTGCAGTGTGCGAGGGAAAATTTAAGTCTAAAAGGAGGAAAATAACCCATGACCTTGTCCTTGAGCAGCAGTTTAACACTCTCCTTCTGAAGCAAGAGAATTTGAGGCTACAAAAGAGGAAGTTGGAGCTAGAGGTGTCACTAATGGAAGAGAGGGTGAAAAGAGACTCTGTAATTGGACGAAACATACATCCGTTAACAACAATTAATGTCAGTCCCATTTTGACCAGCCAGAATTTTGAGTAAATGAACAATTTTATACCATTCCTTGTCTTTCCTAATTAATTTATAACATTCATATTATTTTTGGGTTTTTGACCAGCAAAGTTTATTGTTACAACCACCACAGGAAGATACTAAAATGCTTCATTAAATCTGTATTTCATTTAGCATATTGTTTTGCAAGTTTTGTTTTTATGTGTATAAACACATTAAAATAGCAATATTGTTGTGCTTAAAATTATTTGATCAATCATGTCAAATTCTTAACCTAACGGGGCCCAGAGTATCACTGAGGTGTTTTTGTCTATACTATACACTAAAATTAAGAAAGGCGTGTGTAATTGCCAATAAGCAAAATGATCCCTCTGAACATTAAGTGAAATAAAGGCATTTCTCTATCAGTTTGAGACTAATGCAGGATCAGAACCATAGGGGAAATTATTTAATAAGGCTTTTAAAATAACACCCATTACAAAAGGAGAGAGCCATTCCATCCATAGTTTGAACTGCATTTTTAATGAACTCGTTGCTGTTAGGCATTCAGACAGCCCTGGTTTTCTTGGGTTCACGGTTTACTCCGGTATCTGATGGAGCGTTATAAAATAGTTAGGTTGGAATAGCGTTTGCTCAGCTGGGTAAGAGGTAGTAATTTAGGAGCTGCCCGATGGGCGACAAGTCAACAAGGAGACTGGGGAGACCTTCCCCCTGTCATAGAATAAATTATTATTCCATGACAATGGTAAGTTGTGGTTGATTTGTTAAATATACATAATTAAATAAATTAGAGTTAACAAACAAAAAAAATCCAGACTAAAGAGTTTCATGTCATTAAAGATGTGTTTATTGTTCATCGTGGTGTAAGATAGGTAAGATGAACGTTTATTCGTTTGTCTCACGATGGAATCGCTTTGAGCTGTTGATCGCGACGTTTCGACTGCAATACTGCTAGTCTTCATCAGGCGATGAGGTCAATTGTTTACGTGTCGCTATTTGTAGCATGATGCACTATTGGTGCATTTCGATCCTCATTATTATTCCGAGTATTAGATGTTGTTCCCTCACAGGTCCGTTTTGTGGTTGGTCGGCTGTTGTGCTTTCTGATCGTAGGTATCCAAGCTTTTGGAATTTCGATTCCGCTATCTCTATTGATGTTATTAGGATGAAGTCTTATAAATAGCCTCTTTGACCCTACGTGTGTACCAGTGAGGGTCACGATCAATAAACTTAACTTCTTTCCAAATAGGAAGATGCCCCACACTGACCAATACCTAGCCTAAGATTCACACCATCCTCAGTAAGTGAAACGTAGTATTGTTAAGTGTCTATACGACCGAGCCAAACACCTCACATCTAAACCATCAGCTATCTCTAAAGAAAAGAAACATTTATCATCGGTACTTGTTTCGAACGGATATCCTTCTTCATTTGTACCAAAGCTCACAAAGACAACAAGACCAACAACCAACAAAAGAACCTACACAGGAATTTAAATCTACTGCGGCTCTACCCTACATAAAAGGTGTATCAGAGGTTCTTCGCCGCTGCCTACAACAACAAGGCGTACGCACCGTCTTCAAATCAGACACAACTCTCAGGTCTCACTTAGTGCGACCAAAAGACACCCTTGAACCAACTAAACAAGACGGTGTCGTCTATAAAATTCCATGTGAGTGCGGCAAAGTATACATCGGGGAAACAGGGAGAGCGATGCAAGACAGGATAAAAGAACACGACAGAGCTTTACGGCTTGCTGGTACGCAAACCTCCGCAGTTTCGGAACACGCTAACGAAACGGGACATCTTCCTATTTGGAAAGAAGTTAAGTTTATTGATCGTGACCCTCACTGGTACACCACAGGGTCAAAGAGGCTATCCATATAAGACTTCATCCTAATAACATCAATAGAGATAGCGGAATCGAAATTCCAGAAGCTTGGATACCTACGATCAGAAAGCACAACAGCCGACCAACCACAAAACGGACCTGTGAGGGAACAACATCTAATAGTCGGAATAATAATGAGGATCGAAACGCACCAATAGCAGCGAACCATCATGCTACAAATAGCAACACGTAAACAACTGACCTAATCGCCTGATGAAGACTAGCAGTATTGCAGTCGAAACGTCGCGATCAACAACTCAAAGCGATTCCATCGTGAGACAAACGAATAAAAAAAATTCATGTATCCATAAGAAGCAAGGATGCTTCAGTTACTTTATTTTTTCTTTGTTTAGCTTGGAGTTAGTGTTTCAGCCTTCTGCTAAAAACTACACTACCAAGAAATATACTTTGTTATATTCTTAAATATGTCTCTGCTTTCCATTCTAAGGCTCTAACATATGAAACTGATATGAAAAACTGTTCACCAGACATAATAAAAAATTGACAGCCAGAAGTGACTATAACATCAATTTAAATCATTGCTACACAGTAACTTTGTTGTACCTAACTGAAATGTACTTCACCTAATTTTATGTCACTTCCAAATTTCCACAAGACTGCATTTACAGACTGAATTGATCAAGTGACAATAAGGTACATTCACATGATAAACAAAACTTTCCTAACTCAAAGTGATCTAAAATGAGGGTACCCCATAGGGTTTTTTCAATCCCTTCAGCCCAACCAATACTTTTCCTCAATCCCGTAATCCTAACAATTTTTATTGGCTTATACCAATCCTGAATATACATTTAAAAAGTGCCTTGCAGACATTCCAGATTCCCTCATCTTCATAGAAGGTGGGGCTGATAATGGGATTAAAAAATGGTATGTTCAAAATTGGCATGTGACAGGGTTAAGGAAAATGTGGGCAATTTTGGTGAAGTCAAAACAATAGGATTTTCTCACTTATACGCTAAGGCGCAACAAGTCACCCACGTGAAAGGCCCCACAGAAAAGCTGACAAGATGTGGATTCAATTTGAACAGCGTCCCCAAAACTACACTGGGGAGGCCATGACCGCAATGCCTGGCACCCAAGCAAAGGAACAAAGCAAAATGTTCAAACTCTAAATTCTTAAAATTGCTCTGAGTTAGGAAAGTTTTGTTTAACATGTCAAGGAAACAACATTTTTAGGTAATGAGGTAAGGTACAAATGATCAGCCAAAAAATGTGTGGCAAATGTGATTTCTGATGGCCAGACCTTGTTGGGGCCCATCATAAACTTCCACTTCAGCAATTTCATCTGGCAAATCTTCATCTTCCATAGGCTCATTAAGAAGCACAGCAATATTGTGCAACATGGCACAGGCACCGATAATTAAGCAAACTTTCTCTGGTGCCATTCTGATCTCTGAATGCAATACATGGAAACGCCTTTTCCATCTACCAAAAGTTTGCTCAATTACCACCCTTGTTTTAGTGTGTCCTGAGTTGTATGCATTCTGTTCGGGGCTTTCTGGATTACTGTACGGGGTCATAAGGAATGGGGAGCAGGCATAGCCGCTGTCCCCAAGAATTACACCATCATCGAGGGAGTTGTGGTTCTCTTCCAAGTACTGGCAAATATTTGACGAGCGGAAGATATGGCTGTCATGGCAGCTTCCAGGCCATCGTGCCACAATATTTGTGAACATCCCTGTTAAATTAACATAAAGCAAATCTTCACCATACAGGAAAGCAGCAAAGTTTCTACCATTACAGGAACTTTAGTCGTACCTGCAAATTAAACCTGCAAAAATTTGGTTTTATCAACTGAATTGATAAAGTCAATTTTCAATGTTTAAAGTTTGATTATATGCTGTAGCAATCTTTTAAGAGTTTACCATTAATATAAAATAGAGTTTGCAAACTTAAATTGCAGACTTGTCTGCACCGTATGTCAACATGACTCTCCTTAATAAGCTCGCAGCTTCAACGAAAAGTCAAGCTCGTTATTTTGACAAAAAAAGAAAATAATCAATCAAATTATGCGTTTAAAAATATGTTTTTTTGTAAAAGCTTCTAGTCTTTGTACATTTTTGCCCATGTTTCCTCTCTTTATGGTAAATAATCCCACTAAATACAACTAAAATCACGTCAGACGTTTGATTGCAAATATTGTACTCACAGTAAGTGCTTATATAAGTTTGCTTACCTCGTTTCCAGATTGCTGATTATTTACTTGATTCAATTCCGCATCTTTGGGTAAGATTTCTGCACAGCCCGTGCACACATTTTATCAGCGATTTTATTATGCATGCAGCAATCTCATACTATTGCACTCAAGTACATGTAGTTTTTATGAATTGAGTCGAAACATGTATGCATAATAATTGCATGGGGCTGTGCGGAAATCTTACCCATTTTGATCCAAATTATCTGTTTTTATTATATGGCAAGCAATTCTCCAGTCTAAATCGAGTGTTCTGATTGGTTAGTTTTCGGTCGGGATTTTACAGTCCGGACCATTACCATGGAAACGGTCCTTTTTGGATATTTTTTTTCGCGCTCCCGCTCTCGCAAAATTCAAACTGCGAAAATCCAAGAAGATAAAAAAAAGGGAAAGGTTTGGAGCTGGTACAAAACAAATGAACGAGGTAAACTCGTCTGTTTAGAAAAAGCGCTCTTCGATGAACTTTACCGACTTTTTGATATCAGCAAAAGACTTGGAAGTGAATCAAAAAGCATGGCCAACGTTCTTCAGTGACTGTGTGTGTTTATTGTTTTTTCGTACAGCTATAGGCTGTAAGCTGTAAAGAGCCGAGTAAATCGGCCAAGACTTAAACAATAATTATCAAAATTCAGCATTAACGAAAGAGTATTTTACTAACAAGAAAAAAAACTAAAACTGCAAAACAACTAGCAAACGGCTTTTATCGGCAGCTGTAAGACTTAACAAATCGAAAGGAAACGATCACGTTCTTGTCTAGTTTAATATCGGCCATCGCGTCAGTCAGCGCTTTCCACAAGAACAAATTAAAGCTACACGTTCATGTATTAAACTAACAGTGTACCTTGATTCCTCAGCGAGATTTTTGCTCTTGTAGTTGACATCCTTGAAAATAATTTTAGCTTGTTCACAAGACCGCTCTTGCTGTAGTTATAGCTCGCGATAAAAACAACTTTGTTAGGTGCGACGAAAATTTGCTCTCAGCATCCACAAAGTTCTCCATAAAGCCACTGAAGCAAACAACTTGCAGTATTTGGTGGTGAGATAATTCCCAGTGTCTTTTTTTTTTAAAGTTCGAGTGTTCAATTGTTCACATTACAGACTAACACGCTGCCACAATTTCCAGTTTGAGAAGCACGTTTGTGAGATTTTATCGCGGCCTTTCATTATTCTTCTTTTTCCCGAGTTGTCTCCTCCCATAACGAAGAAGTATTTTCAAATAAAACTATCTTGTGTTGTAGAGGACGACGAAAAACTGACACACATAATATAAGCAGTGCAGTTTTCGTTCAAGAGCCACGCAAGTTTTTGCCGATCGACAGCAACGATCATCAAACTGATTCGAAAGCCAGTTAAAATCGCGGGCTTCTTTCCTTGACATCGCGCCGGAAATTGACTTGTATGAACTACCGGAAGTGTTGTTTCGTACGCAAAGTGATACCATATAATAAACCACTTACTAACTTCACTTGCTCGGGACCGTACTGGGGAATATTGGCCCTCGGTCGTTTTTGTACGGACCTCGCTGCGCTCAGTCCGTACTGCCACGACCTCGGGCCAATATTCCCCAGTACGGCCCTCGCATTCAGTTAGTAAGAGGTTAGTAATCACTATATTCCCAAACAACTTAACGTCCAAATAATTTTTAAAACGTCACTTCATCCAAGAGTATCCCAGAATTCGTCCAACATGTACTTTTTTTCTATTTTGCCCTTCATGTAAAAGTCCTCAGATATGATAATAGCCTTTACTCTTGTTTACAAATGTTAGTTAATATTTTACTGACCTTCGTGGTCACACATTCCTTGAACGTTGATTGAATGGAAGCCTTCGGCGATTCACGTACGCATTCTCGTGATCTTTAGGCGCTTGAATTCTTATATGGGTGCCATCCACGCAGCCGATAACACAAGGAAAGCGTCCGTGACGAGAAAATGCGTTCTTGTTCACAACAAGTTCGGCACCTGTGGGCCATTTAATAATTAAAAGTCTCTTTGCTTCGCTAACACGGCATGCGATACGCTCGTCACGACCCGCGAAACGGTTGACTTGTTGACACCAGCAGTGTCTCCTATCACTTGTAGGAAACTTGCACTCGCGAAAAATCGCAGAGCAATTAGGACCTGCTGCAGGGGCGGAAGCGCACGATTTCGGCGAGTGCTACGACGAAGGTCATCGGCAATGAGATTGGTAATGTAACCAACTGCCTGTCTTCCAAACTTGTAGCGAGCTCTTAGTTCTTCGTCTGTAAAATTTTCAATGTCTATCAGTTCCCTGAACTGTCTCGGTCTTCTCTGTTGTCGTATATTAACAAACAACAAGTCAGCCATTTTTTGACGTGCTTTTATTATCATTTAACCTGAGGTTAGTTATTTAACCTACCTAGCTAGCAGGGTTAAATTTAACCCGCTGTTTAACCTGAGGTTAGCGCTAACCGGTGTTTGAACAACAGAACTACCCTGCGGTTAAAATTTAACCGCGGGTTACGTTTATTTAACCTGAGGTTAGGCTTTAACCCGCTTTCGAACAACCGGGCCCAGGATAATACTTCAAGTGACAGAAATATCAAACAACAATAATTCCAAATACATGACATTTTCATTTCGTTGGGTTAGAGCTATTACTATATTCAGAAAAGTATTAAGTGTAACAGCATACTGTATTAAAGGAATGATGCCCTATGAACTAGTGAGCCTCTTTGGCTTTGACCGTACACAAACAACGAAAGGTTTTCTCTGATTAGCTTTGGTGCAACTAATCATGCAAAGAACCTTTTTCCTAAAGTCTCCTTAGTGTCTGGACGAAGCCCAGCAGATGGGCATTGTCGTAATGCACCTTTTTTATGGCTAGGTATTTCGGTTCAAGTAACCCGTCTCTCGACAAATATTTGTATTGTGCAAAGGCACGTCGAAGCCAAAAAAGGCCAATTTAATAATGATGGCGTTATTTTTCTATGACTACAAGCATCCATTTCGTTTTTCTTTTCTTATGATATTTAAGTTGTAGTTCTTATTGGGGTGGGTTTAATAACAATAACCTAGATTGAATTGGGAAATCAACAAACTAAAGGGCTTTTTTTTTGGTTGTTGTAGCAAACGATAGCCATCGCGAAGATGGCCTGTTGCTGCATGCACCTTTGTCTAAGCTAACCTTTTTAAACTTCTACAACCTGAGGTTTCCTCACCTTAATTCCACATCCGGGGTTTCCATCTGCTCGTAGTTCCAGACCCCAAGCTTGAAGCTCGTAATCATCGGCCAGCTTGTCTTCTGTATCTGGTAAGATTAAAAGGCAAAACAGAACACTTGTTTTATACTGTTAGAATAATGTTACCAAGAAACTACCTCCTACATAAATATGACCGCATTCACCCTCCACAAAGATCGAATTGAAATTGGGAAATGTTGGTTTTTGAGGAGAGGAGAAAACCGGAGTACCCAGAGAAAAACCTCTCGGAGCAAGGAATAGAACCAACAACAAACTCAACCCACATATGACGCCGAGTCCGGGAATTGAACCCGGGCACATTGGTGGGAAGCGAGTGCTCTCAACACTGCGCTATCCCTGCTGCTACAATTAATACCACCAGCTAAGAACATTTCAACTTCAAAAAGCTGGCCTAATATAATCTACCGTCACCCTTACCATATCGTGCTTCAATAATTGAAGACACGTATCTGTAGATGACCTTGTACAACAGTAATCCGTCATCTCTGTAAGGATAGTCAGGGAGGACTGATGGATCGAATACCTGTCAAACAGGAAATAAAAGGCTTTGTAATCAAGGAAACTCGTCAATAGCGGAGAATAACTTGTAACCAGAAATTCTATGAAAGAAAATTTATAAATTTCCCACTGGGCATCACTCCAGTAAGGAAATGGGGCACACGAGGTAAAAAATATCTCTGACCTCGATGGGACTTGAACCCACGACTCTTGGATTTTGATTACCGATGCTCTACCCACCACCCACTTCCTTCTGGCCTCTGAGACTTAGTCAGTAGAGCATCGTTGTTCAATCCTGGGGTCTTGAGTTTGAATCCCACCGAAGGCAAAGATTTTTTTCTTTACCTCGTCTGGATCACATTTCCTTTCTAGGGCAATGCTCCGTAGGAAATTAAAAGATTTTCTTCCAGCGCTTAAACTGACACTGTAGAATTAATTCTCTAACCTCTCAGTTAAATAACCAGTGCTGCGCTATGCTGCGCTGCACAACATTTCGCATGCTAATAGTGACCTAATTACAAACTTGTATTTTGCGTGCAGTCTTTGCGTGGAGTCCAAAAGTGTTTGACTGTTCAGTAAAGGCCTTGTTGAAAGTTTCCAATATCAGATTTTATCACAGAAACATTCTTGCCACTCTAGAGGTCAGACGAGAAGAGATGGTTTCTTTTCTTTGGAACGCTTTGTTTCCTTTCAGTTTCCTTTAGGCCTCCTCGCGACTGTTACCATCATTCTTTTTTTCTTCCTTTTTTTCCTTATCCATTATGTAAAAAGATGTAAATGTAAATTGATGATTATAGTGGTCAGTGCTCTTAGCTATGCTCGGTACTGCCTTCGACAGACCAGCTATTTCACAGGCGTGCCACTCAACATGGCGAGAAATCTGAGACATGTTTTTTCGTGCGGCTTACATTCACACCTCTTTAAAATGGCATAAGCCGCTGATAAAAGCGGTGTGACACGGGCTCATAGTCACGATACAATTGGAAGGGTGAAACACAACGATGTTTACGCTTAAATAAAAGCTGCTGACCAAAGATACTGTCCAGAGTTTGAATAGTAAAACATTCTCACCGCAAACAATTGCCCTGACACGGGAAGCTAAGTTATGGGAGGATACCCGCGACTGCCAGGGCAATTGGCGTGTAGAATGTAGGATACAGCAGTGATCGACCGCCACCAGGGGAGGTGGGAGGGGCGAAACCTTTATGGTGACTCAACCGAACTCCGTTAAACTGACCACGAGGTGACTGAAACTTCGATATTTAAAGCAGAAGGCCGCAAAGCATCACGCCAACAGTGCGCAATAACAGAATGCTGGAACGGGCTAATTATGTATGCAGTGAGAATAGCAACAGAAAAGGTAGTAAATTATCTTCCGAGCGAGATGTTTTGCAGGAAATTTGGATGATTTTCGGTGGAGATATTGCAGATCGAAGTTCATAGATTTTAGCCGTGGGATATTTACTGAAATTTACCATGTTTTTCCTTCTGGATACCGCAGAGGATTCAAATCGGCGAATGTTAAATGTACTTCGACCTGAAAGAAAGCGCCTTCGAGTTCACGTAAGAGATGGAAACTGGTGTGTAAGATAAGTTATAACGCGAACTGGAGCGCCTAAGCAGGGTATCATTTCGCCTTTTGGAGAGGACAGTCACACAAAGCTTGTTCAAAAGTTATGCTTACTGTCGGGTTACTGTTTATCTCAAAACCGCAACGGATACAACTTGCAAGGTGAGAATTAAAGCAAATTCAGTTGAAGGAACAGCAGTACTCATCGAATCTGATAGAAACCGAGGGATGCCAATGTTTTGAGGACAGTTTTTTTCGATTTCTATTGTTTTCTCAGTCAATTGTCTGTATTGTGAAATGCCCTGATATTTTCTAAGTGTCAACTGTCATTGCGCATGCCTGTCTCGAATTTCTCGCCATGAACAACTATTGCAAATGAAACATAACATGTTTTAAGCATCCCAGCTGGCGGGAGGTAAACCAGTTGGCTATTTGCAAGCTCAGCCGAAGGATTTACCGCTCGGGACTACCGTGAAACAAATCCATGAAGTGTTCAGAGTGGGATTCGAACCCAGGACCTACGGACTCGAAGTCCAACACCCTAATCAATCGGCCACGCTGCCTCCCGATTATCTTTGCAATGTTGTCTGTGGTGTGGCAAAAGGTAAATAAATAAAATAAAAAATTAAATAAAATATTAAGTGCGTGGATTGTAACGAAGGAGACGATCTTTCATAAACAAAGCAACATTTTATATCAAGCAACTCACCCCTCTTTGTTCAAGGTCTGCTGCTAAGGTCCCATGGATATCCATTCTCCAGTCTTGCCATCTGAACAAACGCAAAGGATGGTACAAACAGTATATCAAGTCCAGACGATGGAAGAGAAGAACGCTGCCCCCATCTTTGAGCTTGAATCTCACTTTCACGCCGGCGTTAAGATCCGTATCTGACAAACGGGGCTTTCGAGTGACATTATCTTTGCATCGTGCATCAAAATTGTTTGAAAGAAGAATAGATAACCCTGGGCTCGGGTCACAGCACCATTCGACTTCAACTGTCATATTTTGTTTGTGTTTGTTTTTTCTTTTATAGTTTATTACCAAAAGCGGTCCCAAGGTGCATGACCGTAGTCGGGTGAAGCAATGCTATGACTGGCTGTACAAATTGTGTTGCTTACCCAAGAGCTGTTAGATCCAGAGTGCCTTTCGCTCCAAATGAAGTTGTGCTATCAATCCAGGAGCCTGGTGCGAGAAGCTCATTTACTTCAAAACTGTTAAAAGAATTGAAATCAGGTAAGATGAATTAAAACGTGTTAGTAGAATGGCCGCAGAGTGGCCTAAAGGCGAGGTTTCACTGTATAAGTCCAAAGGGTAAAAGGTAAGGTAAGGTAAGGTAACTTTATTTAAACACGGTATTTCCTTCAGGTATACATTTACATTGAAGTATAGAAAAAACTAACTTCCTAACTAATCTGAAAACTAAGATAAAAGAAACTAAAATAATAAAAAATGAAAAGAAAACACCTGCTTTTCAAGGAGGCCGTGTGTAAAAACAGAATACCGCTAATTAAATTATTTGTCAATCGAAATTTATGTCTCTTAATTTTCCCTTAAATATACTAGAGGATGTCAATTGCCGCACCTCCAGAGGCAAGCCGTTCCATA
>OZ034974.1:6129531-6259031 GCA_964030785.1 Siderastrea siderea
TGGTATGCCATTGTCAAGAGGAATGTGGTATTGCCAAGGTAATCAAATCTCGACAGCAGCTATATTTTTAACGATAGATTGAAACTGTTTTGTGATAACGCCTACCTTATTTTGTCATTTTAGAGATTGTTAGTTTTTGTTTGTTTTTTTTTTTAATTTTATTGTCCCCGGATGGCAGTTGTTCGTAGTAATGACGTAATTCCCGCATCTTGTACCGTCACCATCTCATTGTTTCAGAGTTTAAAGCAATCTTTCCTGGGTGTACTACTGATTGTTGTAGCTTGCAGGCTGTTGAAGTTAAGAAAAGGCCCGGAGGATAAACCCAATCTCTCTCCCAGAATATTAAAAGAAGCCCGGTCGGAATACAATGACTAACTATGTCACCCAACGTAGCAACTGCCACGTTTACATAGTTATATATACCTATTAACACGCATGCTCTGTGATATTGTGCATCTGCATTGTTGAACCACATCTTTGCCAACATCCACGTGTACCAGGGGTCGCTGGGAAGGAAAACCTGACAGAGGAGATGAACTTTTCATTTATAAACATGCATTCGAGCAACCAAACGTTTTCGTTTCTTCTAGATTTAGAATTTGGACAAGCGTGCAAACATGTTTTGAAAAATTTTGTAAGTAAAATTTCAAGTCATCACATGCACACGTAAACTAACAAGAATGCAAAGTTTTCCATTCCCATACTAGATTTCCCTTATTAACAACTATGCAGCAACAACACCCTAGCTTTTTTGGATGAAATGAAAATAAGGAGAGCCATTTGTGGTCTGCTAATACTTTTTACATCTCAGCAGATTTAGTTTTAAAACCTAAAGATACTCGAGTAAAGAAATTAGACCACTTGAACAAAGAAATGAGGAAATGCTAAGTTAAGCTGTATTTCGTGAAAATATGAGAGGGAGGCTGAAATCAACATCTATATGACTGCAACTCAACTGCAATCGTTTGAATGCAAGAATGGAAGCAAAAATAAAGGGAGAAAAAGGATAAAAAAGGGTTGTCATTATGACAAAACTCGTTATGTCGTGGATCATCACAAAAAAAGACAATTTTGGAAAACGAGATCGACAAAAAAATAACGAAAATTCCACCCCCGGTGGGACTCGAACCCACAACCTTAGAAGTCCAACACGCTAGTCCATTGCGCCACGGGGACGGCCCACATGAAGTAAAATCAATTTTTTATATATTATTTGGATATTTTCGTTTTGTTTATAACTTCTGGCCAGGTTTTGTAAAACCAAAATTGATTTTATCTTCTGTTTCTCGTGAGCCGTTGGCTGATGATATGAAAACATCATGGTACCTGTTCTTGGAAATCAATTTATTTCGCTGGACCAATCGCAGCGCGCCTACTAAGTGAAAGACAAAAAGCACCATGCCAACTATGGTCATATAGTATTTTAAACATTTCTACTCACCGGGTTGTCTTCTCCTTCTTCTTGGTAGAGCTGAATGGCTATTGGAATAAGAACGTTTTTTGCTGGACTCAAAAAGAACAGCGCCATCGGTGAGACAATCTGTAAAAAGAAAACTGAGCATGAACTTTGTTTTTCATCAGACGATATTTGCACCAGTCAAATTGCCCCCCCCCCCCCTCACCCGGGAGAGGGGACAACCCCCCCAGGCATTTAAACTTTTGAAGATTGGCTTCTTCAAATTCCCTCCCCTCAGGACAAAAAAGCCGTTCAAATTAGCCCCACCTATTAGTACTGAAATACCTCTCCCCAAAAACAAAATTCTTCTCGAATCAAACACTGTTCACGCTTTAGTGCCAACCTACCTCTGTACTTAAACATCACTTAGTTTTACTCAGCTCGATTAGCTTTATAGTTATCCTGAGTAAACATTACCTCTTTTTGTATTAATATATTATATTGTAAAGTTTAACTTTTTTTCCTTTTTCTATTTCGTAATAAAGCTTGTTGTTATATAATAATAATAATAATAAAATATTTATATAGCGCCAATATCCTAAAAGTTCAAAAGCGCTTTACAGAAGTAACGTTAAAAATATTAAAAACACTATTAAAAAAATAAATATAAAAATAGTTAAAAAGTTAAAAAGTTATAAAAATGCTTTTTTAAAAAGGAAAGTTTTAAGTTTATGTTTAAAAAGGGACACTGAGGAGCTGTTCTTGATGTCAGAAGGCAGAGTATTCCAGAGTGTAGGAGCTGCCACGGAGAAAGATCTTGCGCCATATGTTTTCAAATTGAAATGCGGAATTGAAAGAAGGTCTTTCAAAGACACCTTCAAATTTCTTTTAAAGACCCTTATGAGAGAGAAATTCACTAACAAAGGTGAAATTCTACCTTGTAAATCTGTCAAACCCTGCAAAAACCAAAAAAAAACTCACAGGCTTATTGCGCTAGAGATAAATCTGGTTCAAATTCCCCACCCTTCCAAGGCAACGTTCAAATTCCCCCCTCCCTGGGCACGATGCACAGTCAACTTCTCGGGGTATTCCCGAGGGGGATTATGAAGCTTCAATTTGACCGGTACAAAATATTCATTCGTGCGTGTTTTCAAAAACGACCCTCTAATCCCCAAAGCCTTAGTTTGACTTTCCTTTCAGCCAACGTTTGAAAAGTAAAATCTATGGAGCTGTGGGGGTGAATGTAATTGTTCAGGCGCAAGTTACACATTTCAAAAATGCGCATTTCATGAGTGCCACATTTGTTTCTGCATTCCTGGTCGTCGCTTCCATGCAACAAGGGTATATTATATTAACGCTATTTTATTTCCCTTTTTTCACATGCACTTGGGTCTATTATTATATGTGTGAACTCAATCCAGCCAAATTCTAGGCAGCTTCTCACGAAACTAACATTTGAGCGCTACCTCTTAGCTTTTCTCTTTCTAGTTCGCTTACTTTAATTCCACATAATTAATTAAATAGTGAATCAAAAGACATTTTCTTGATTTTTCATCAATTTTTTGTTACCTAGGCTTTTTAGTTGTGACTGTGTCCTTCCTTCTGTTCCTTTACCTTAGTGTAAAATTATCCTCTGAAAAAACTTTCCCACAGAGAAATTGAATACTACGTTAACGTCTACTCTTAGGCCAAGGCATGAGGTTTATAGGAAACATGGATTTTGAGTTCTCACCGAACGCTGGTTCAAGCAAACAGCGATGAAATATGTCGACGATTCAATAAAACTATCACCTTTCCGTCAGTTCTGCTTTCCTGTGTCTTTGATTTCCAGGTCACCTTCTGCAAATTAAGAGCGGTTTACTGTAAGAACCGACTAAGGGTATGCAAGATAGAAAAATCCGCTTTTCTCAAAATCTGCCAGAATAAAGGCTTTGGTGAACTAGTTCTAACAATATAAGTTTCAGGTCATTTAGATTTTTATTTATTTTTTAGTGAATATTTTCGTATTTTGCCCTGCGCGGCAGTCAAAATCAACGCCAAAATCGTGACTTTTCCGGAAGCTCCTGTTCAAATATTGAAAGCGTCCTAAAAAAGATTAACCAGGGGAGTTACAAGATCTTACTTCCTCTGTTTATTAGCAGTGTCAAAGTTTCATGAAAAGCGAACGTGAATTTTTTACGGAATTTTAAAATTTATACCCAACAACGGTCGTTAGCGACTACCCAATTTAGGCTAAATTCAAGGCTTAAAAAAGCACTCTGGTACATGGCTTTACACAACGAGACTATACTCCGGGAAAGAACAATCACTTCAACCAAACATCGGCCGAAAAACATTTTGGGACAAATGAAACGGCGAATTTTGAGAGCGCTTTGAAAACAGGCTACTTGAGTGATATGAGCGACCCTTTGACCTTTCATGTCAACGGAAATCAACACACAGCAGCTCTTAAAATGTGACTTTCCTTCGCCAGAATACGAGTTTGCTTGTTTTTCTAGAATGTTTTCAAATAGAGGAAACTAGGATTTTGAATTTGGGGGCCTTTGTTCCCAATGTTGAGCGATGTTGGCCAATTTAGAGAATTATGTTATGAAATTCACCTACTCTGTTTATCACCGAATTACACATTCAAAGTCTGTTTACAACGTGAATGCGGAATGAATAACGAAGTAAAAAAAACCCATTCATGAAATGTTTAGGAAATAACTCTTACCTAAGTAAGCTTTTCCTGGCTGGAAACTGCAACTTTCATTGCAAAACACGTAGCGAGATCGCCGAGCCGTGTTCCACGTGAGTTGTCAAATGTTTCTACAGTGCGGCCGAGGTTCCCTATGTTAACGATTAACCAGATTTTAGGCCCGCATAGCGTGCAGTCGCAAAACAACACTATGGTGACGAACGCTTGTACTTGATAGGAAAAAAGTTGGGGAAAAAGGAAAAAGAGAACTTTTATTACGTATATACTTAATATTATACATATTTTTTTTACGTTCAAACCGGTGACACGTACTACTAAGCAAGTTCTCTCAATGCAGGGTTCTATCTAGGATTTATCGTTTGGGGAAGTAGTCCCGAGTGGGTGAAGGCCACGAGCTTCCTAGGGGCGTCCGGGGCATGCCCCCCCCGGAAATTTTTTGAAATGAATATGCGCTGAGATGCAATCTGGAGCATTTTGAGACAATTTTGAGATAATATTTGTAATACTCTCTGTTCCTTGTCATATAGTGTCCTTAGACAGGGCATACTTACTTCATGTGCACTGACCTCGTCGTGTCTGGATGATTTTTCCGATATAGTTACTTATATACTGTAATGAAAACAATATTTTGTTGGGGGGGGGAAGCTTCTACCCCTCAAATACCCTAGATAGAACCCTGCAATGTCGGTGGCCTTTAGGGTTTAATAGAGCCTTATAGTGCTAGCCCGCTTGCTGACGTCTCCTATTTCCTTTGCTTCACAAATGTCTTTCTCACTGCTCGTCTTCGATGATACAGCAGCCACACCCGTAGACAAGCCTTATGCTGTCTTTCCTATGGATGTCGCACAGGTTCGAGTCAGTCATATGCGATGAGGTTGTGAAAAATTTAATTTTATACTTAAAAAAGTACTTCATCCAGTACAATCTGGCAGGTATCACAGAGATTTTCTCACTTAATATCTCCCATTTGGGCAGTGGTACCTCTGCCTGTCCCTGGAAAAATGCTGAACACTCCGCATATCATCAGGACGATGATTCTCAACAAGCTAGCATGCTTTACCGGTAGGAAACAGATTTTACTGCATTCAGCACACTAACCATGTTAAGACCCTTGCCCACCTGCATTACCAGAGCGAAAAAGAAGAAACAAAAACAGAAGCAAAAACTGCCCATGTCGCCGACATCACAAGAGAACTCTGCTGTATAACTCAAGGGATCAAGAATCCCACGATCGACACCGCTATCCTACGACGTGAGTACGCTGGGTGCTATCAACTGCTGTGTAGTATCATGTACTCTAAAGAAGGCCAATACCTGGACGGGTGTCTGCATAGTGAATTTCGGTGACCCAGAAAGAGAAAAATGGGCTTGTGACATAGAGGTAGACACTATCGAAACCCTAGCCTGCGTAGCAAGCGTTTCCGTGGGCCTAGGGTTTTTCGTACGTTCGAAGCCTTTTTTGCTTTTTGGCCGCGCGAAAATTGGGGCGAGCGCAAAAGAAGTGGGAGAAGGGGCAGGAGAAGGGAGGAAAGAAAACGCTTGCCCGCAAACCCCACGATTTTGAAAAACCCGTACGCCAAAGAACCTCAATCAAATCAGGTAAGTTAATTTGAGCTTGACGGCATCAACACAACTAATTGTTTCTCTCCAGCTGGAAAATTTCGATGTTCAGGTTTGACTCTAGAAGACGGCTGTTCGGTGGCTAAAAATCTCAGGGACTTTCGAGAAGCTTTCTCTTTCTACATGGACTGTTGCCTGATCGAGGTTTGAGCAGCCGTTTAGACAAGTTGATACGCTGATTTGGCGGAGCTTGGGAAAACAGGAGACTCGATGTACTTATTGCTTTCCGAATAACTTCGATTAATGCCCTTAAGTTCCTAATTTTTCGAGCACAAACATTACAGACACGTTCCGAAAATAGCTATACAAGTTTTCAACAACTTCCACTCTAACCACTCTGAAGATATCAGCAAGAATTGCTCCTTAAGAATCCTTTCTTTCCGACGCTTTGAAAAGGTTCCCGAAGAAATAGAACCGATTTTCCTAGTAGAGATAAATTTCCAAATTTATTAACTCTGAAATTACAACGACAAATCCTGAAGCGCCCCCTTTGAGTTTCCAACTTTCGAGGTTTCGACATCACATCCCCGAGTGCTTCGTCTCTGCAGTTCGTGGGTTTGACTTACGTGGAGCATGTTTTGATTTTGACGAAAGCAAATTTGTAACATCCGGTGATCTGTTATTTGTTGCTTTATTGACAAACTGTCACGCTATGAATTCACCCAACCTTGAGTGCTAAAGGGGCGTTTTTCAAACTTGTGGCGTTTGCGGGCAAGCGTTTCCTTTTTTGCCTCTCCTCTCCTCCCCCTCCCTGCTTCTTCCTTTTTTGCGCTCGCCTTAATTTGGCGCGGCCAAAACGCGAAATGCCTCAAAAAGGCGGAAAAGTCTACGGAAGGGCTTGCTACGCATGCTATCGGAACTCACGAACTTAGACACATGAATGATTGTCACGATTTACAAATAGCTTGCGACTGTCACTTGCAACTTCCTCAAGTAAATTCGACGGTGTAAACATGCTGATCAATTTTGAGTTTTCTTGTGACACGGCAAAAGCTTGGAGAGCGAGCGTTTGACGTCGGCAAAGGAAAATACTGGCCTAATTTTTTTACTGAAACATTTGCCATGAAAAAGAGACTACTAATCAAAGTTGAGATTACTTTCCTAAAAAAGTATATGAAGCGAGTGAGGCAACGGATAGCGGCATTTTTTTGTTTTTGCAACAAGCTGGGTACAGGCAAGAACCTGACAGATATTCGAGTTGCTAAGAAAGCAGATAGGTCGAGGTTGTTCTCCAGGTACTAGTTCCTCGCTGCACGATGGATAAGTTGTTCTCTTCGAGAATAATTTATAAGCTGCGTCACTCTGATAGACGAATTAGCTTTTTACTTCGTGGTAAGCGTTTAAGTTATAGTGCTGTGCTAAAGAAACAAAAGTTCTATACCCGATAGATCGTATTAGATCAAGCTTGTACAATTATAGCACGCCATCGCTTACAACACTGACCTGAACTTGTGCGACTTGCATAAGAAAGGCAGCGTGAAAACGCTAAGCATGCCCATGCTTAGGAGTGTTTTTTTTGTTTTTTTTTTTTGTTTTTTTGTTTTAGTATTAATTTTGGCTTGGGCAGATGTATTTCTCGCATGGCGCAAGGTGCAATATCTTTCTTCCTTAGCGGACATTAGACCTTCTAATTAAAGACTCTTAGCAAAGAAACTCGGCCACGTCCATGGTTGAGTTATGTAACCAAGGGTAGGGGGAAGAGGGTAAGAACAGTAGAACAGTAGAAAAGTACCTGATGAAGCATTTAAATTTTAAGGTATAAAATTATTATTATTATTATTATTATTATTATTATTATTAAATGTAAAGAAGATCCTCGCAGTTATTAACGCAACTTATGCAGTTGCGAAAAGAAAGCCTGAAAAAATCAGGCTTTCTTTTCGCAACTGCATAAGTTGCGTTAATAACTGCGAGGATCTTCTTTACATTTATTTCTTCATTCCGCAGTTCAAATATATGAATATCATATATTCATAATTTCATTATTATTGTTATTATTATTATTATTATTATTATTATTATTATTATTATTACAAGTGAGACCGGAAAACAATATTATAATTATTAGTTAATTATTAGTAATACACCTCTCATCAAATTAGAACCAGTGTTTCATAAATTTTAAATAAGCCTCTGTTGTAGGTAATATAAACTTAAATATCTAAGCAATTTTTAAAAATGCTTTATTCAATAAGTGATTTGAAACCGGGATACTATAGTGCAATACGTTTTCTACACTGTAAGACGCTCTTATACTCATATTTTTCTCCTTATATGGTAAAATGACGCTATAGTTGAATAATAATGATGATGATGATGATGTACGTTATTTACTTGTATTAATTCCCCAGGATGTTAAATTAATAGTAGAAAGTAGTGAACCCTAAAACATCCCAGGGCATTGCTTTCTTTCTTGACTGTCCAATAGTGGTAGTTACTCAGAAGGAGTACCTTACTGGAGTTAATATGAAATATAATTTAAATTACTGTAAAAGCTCTAATAGTCCTGCTCTCTAATACGCATTCTTACCTACTACTTGCTAATTACAAATAAATTATTTGCTTATAATTATGTCATGACATTGGGGCTTGAAAATTATTTTATGTCTCAACTGATGCCGGGTATTATTTGAGTAGCCCCGCAGCTCTTAACAACCTCTAATTTCATTGGACCTTGGTATCACGCAGCTCTATTGTTTTCGGGGCTAGGGTCCATTGTTTTGTTGTTTGGTGTATTGTTTTCTCAGCAAATCAGAGAAGACCTTGTAAGAGCTGCGACATTGCCCTATTATTTTACTGCCAGAGGAAGATGCGAAGAAGTGCAGCATTATGCATGTAGTTACTAACATGTAATTCAGGTGAATAAATTCATTCAACTATTTTAAGTACCAATCAGTCAATCAATCAACCACTCAACCAACTGGCTGATAAATCAGTCAATCAGCCAATTAAAAAATAAATCATTCAATCAATCAATCAATCAATCAATCAATCAATCAGTGAATCAGTCAACCAACAAATCAATAAATCAATCAATCTGTCACTTCAGTGTTGCCAATGCGAATAACAAATGGTCCAGTAATGACAAGTGACTTTATTTGATGCACAGATTATGACTCACTCTCTTACTACCCCAGACCGTGATGGCAGTAGATCTCGAGACTTTAGTTCTTTTTGGTTTGATAATTTGCCACCAATAAGCATTGTTACTGATTGCTATAATCTGGTACCAAAGAAAAACAAAAGGAATAGCCTCTTCCTAAATCATTTCAGAATAGTCTGAAACCTAACAGGCAATGAACTGACAAAAAGGGATCAGACTGTGGTGAATCAGTCAATCAATATAGTTTTCCCCATAAAGAGAATTCAATCAAATAGGTCTGACTCTTCATTCCTGGGATAGTAGCTGGGGGGGGGGGGGGATACTCCCCCCAAAAAAGATATGGGGCAGGGTGTGCTCATCAGATATTTTGAAGTAGAGCCCTAAAAGGTGTACTCCAGGATTCATTCCATTTTCATACATCGTCCACTTAGTAGTACTGAGGGGACAGTCAAACTAATCAATGACATCAAAAATGTTAAGCAGAAAAAGACAAAAAAATATATAACCTTATTTCAAAACTGCTCTTCAAATTTTTTATTTGAATTGATAAAGTGTGTCTGGGAATATAGCTAAAAGTATAAATTTCTTAACCAAACCCTTATAATAAACTGCCATATTTTCCTGACATCAGGTTGATGGAATAAAAACCTGTAAGAAAAACAAAGTAGATTTTAATTATCGCAATTACCAATAGTAGGACAGTCAGTGTGCACACGCCAGAGAAGAATGAGAGACTGCTCGTAGTCTATGAGAATGGTACCAACTTGGGCCGGTACGACTTCAGATCGACTCCAAATGCTTACCTCTGTTTACACGAAATGTACGAAACATGAAGCTAGTATAAAATAATTATCATCTTAGGCTGTGTTTACACGAGTGATTTCATCCCGAGATGACTTTCATATCGGTGTCTGGTCATTTACCTGTAAGTTTTTACATGGTTTGGAGCTGAAATGGTGTTTACCCCGGGACGATTTCATCCTGGTGCTGAAGACCAGGATGAAATCGTCCTGGGGTGAACACATTTCAGCTCCAAATCATGTAAACATTTACAGGTAAATGACCAGACACCGCAATGAAAGTCACCCCGGGATGGGATAAAAGTGACATCCGGGGATAAAGTCACTCATGTAAACAGGGCCTTAGGCTGGTTTAACTCATCACTGCTGCTGAACCAATATGAATGACTCAGAACGGTTTGAAATCAGACTGGGGAGCCAATTAAGCATGAACAGGGTCCCAATTGGTCTGAGATATTTGTTTTGGGTATGCACGTTTAACAAGTGGCGTTGGAGCATTCCAAGCTGTTGGATAATAGATAAACTGGATTTTTAAGGATGGGGTGGTTGCGGACCATATTAACACAAACAGAGTTTAGATTGGTCTCAGGTAAAGACTTCATGCCAGTCTGACTTTCAGACTGGTCTCATGTAAACAAAATCATACCAGTCTGAGTTTGCACCGGTCTCATGAAATCAGGGCGTTACTGCCCCTGGGTCTCTGAGGATGTTGTGAAACATTCTTAAGAGCTGCTCGACTTTAGGCTAAGGGGGTGTTTACATAATACCAGCATGATTTTCATTCTGGTACAAGTTCCTCCCGATTTCCTCTTGTTTCTCTGTATTTGTTTCATGATTACAGCACAAAATCTCATAACTGTACAAGTCATACCTGTGTGAGCTTGCCCCAGTAGTGGTACTGGGTCACAATAATCACCATGGTACGGAAACCCATACATGGTATAACTGTTTGATTCATTCTGCATTAAGTTTTAACCCTTTAACCACCAAGAATAAATCTTACATCACTGTGAAAATGGATTTTGTAACTTAAGTGGGTATAAGGTTTTCATCACCTACCCCAATGGAAGTCTTGATGGAACACTCATGTAAATGTTGTGATTTAATTTTATCCTTGGTTCAACTTTTATTTTCCTTTGTGAGTATTAGGATTGCCAAATTCTCTTTTTCCGAAAAGGCTGTTTTAGCCACCCAGTCTTCTATGTGTTTACACGACAATATAAAACAGATCATGCTCAAATTCCACACTACAGAAATTTGTGCTTGTTCTCACACACTTAAAGGCAGATGGTTTCAATATCTGGTATATTTGAATGATTTTAAAATTGTTTAACTGTGCTTAATTATGTTTGACTGGGTTCAGAAATTGGAATCGAACACTGCTGTATACATATTATTGGTTTAATTGTGTTCAACTACCAAACCCAAATTAAGCCGATCATTGCATCTGACCCAGTTCATTTTACTGAACAGTAAGATAGTATGTAAGCTGGGACAATTATATGATTGATATCTTCCCTGGCATACCTTCACTGTAAGAAAAGCTGCATCACTGATCACTGCTGACATATACATGCCTAGTATAGATAAAAAAGGATCAGTGAAAACAACAACTTCAGGGCTAAAAATTGACAGTCTCCTGGTTACCAGTAGCAATTTAAAACTGACCAGGGCCACTAAAAGTTGAGGTTTGTTTTTATTGACATGTGACTCCAGTCTTACTTAGAGTTCTACAGTATGTGGTAATTTTTCCACATGATTATTGGCGAAATCCCTGGATAAAAGACTTCTCATCCGGGGTGGGAGGGGTCTATTCAAGTAAATATGGTTTTAAATTTTTTGATTTAGACTAGAGGATTTTGAAAGCCACTTTATCTAAATGGCCTGGTCCACTATACTAAGTGAGCAAGTGAAAAGACCCTGGGGACGAGGTTGGAATTCAAGGATACTAGCCCCAGTTGCAATTCAATGATTCAAGCACTGATAGAAGTTAATTTTTTACCCTGCAAATTATGGAATAACTTAATCAGTAAAAGTAGAGAATGAGATGTACAAAAAAATTACATCCACCTGCTTTGAACTCGATTATCTTAAGCATATTTTCCCAAAAGTGATCATACCTAATTCGAAATTTAAATTTGTTGTTTGTCATCAAATCATACCAACTACATGTATAGCTTTGAACCTTACTTGATCTAAGAAACATTCGTGAGTCATTAGATGTATATAAATAATTTGCTAGCAGTGAAGAAAAGCCCAGCTAATAAACAAATGGAGTTCCAGATAAAATAAAGTATGTTATGTGTTATGTTGTTGTTATGAGATGTTTACAACACGTAAGCTTAAATGATGCTACACAAAAGAATTTAAGCTTATCTGCCAGTATCAACATTAGGAGAATAGCCTGACCTTCTTGCTTTAAGCAATAGCTGTTTGAAACATTATTTTTAACAGCAACGCTGTAATTAAAGTTACTGAAAACATAAAGGATGCGATGCTACACTTTTACGTGGCCAACAAATAACATACGATTCACAGACGAGCGTACAAAAACTACATCACTTCATATCACGTTTATTTAAAGACTTACGAAACTTAATAAACTTTAGTTACCAACCTAAGTGTCTATCTTTCGGCTTTTTGCTACCGGAACGAAAATGGCAAATTATTTAAGCACTGGACTAACGATAAATATGAAAGTACATTATACTATAATGATCGATCGGTAAAGCCCTGCTAATATATTAAGCTGTTTACCGAAGACAATAAAAAGCTATAATTACACGTACCTGACATGAGCAATGCAGCGAAAAATGAAGTGCTGTCCTCTTTCCGAGAAACCATTAACAATTCTTTAGCAGAAATGGACCACAGAAAGCTAAAACACCTTTTCATCCCGTTTTTCAGCTTTTGTCGCTAGCTATGGCGCCGCGCCTAAAAAGTGCACCAGTCTTCCTGAGCAATCCGTGACATTGGTGCCCAGTACTCCGCGTGCCTGCAAATTCACATCCCTAAGCTATATGAAAACGAATTTTTTTTAAAAAACTGTTAACGTAGTTAGAAAGAGCATAGTTTGAAACCAAATATGCTGATTCGTTTTTACATTTATATTAAAACCTCACAAAACAGGGGATTATCAAAAGTTTAAGGTTCATTTTTCATTGTGCTTTTTTCAAAAGGAAAAATAATAATGGACGTTTTTGAATAACTTGCAATTTTTTCTGCAATATTACTGTGAGAAATTACGAATTTATTGAGCTTAAGGCAGTTTTAAAGTGATTTGAATTTTCTGTGCGCTCTGGTCACGTGACCAATGACGTCACAACAGTGAGCATATCATGGTCGTTACTTTCATGCGAAGTTCTATTAACCAGCCAAGCGTTGTTTCTCTCCGCCTTAAACTACCATAGTTACTGACTCCTTACCAGTCCCCTAGGAAATGCTCTTGTACAGAGCCACCTTAACTTTCAACTGCCAGATGTCAAGTGGCAATTTCCATATTGCCCATTCCAATGGCTATCAGGGCACGTTATCTGCTTTTGAATTGATGGAGGCCTGTTGTTGCAGTAAGCTAAAACATATTTTTGCCATAGTCACGTGAATAATGACGTCATCACCCTAACGTTAATATCAGGGATAACTTTCACGAAGTTGTAAATAACACATGGTACAGCATTCTCTTCGACCACAAATTAACTAAGTTATTTTGCATTGAAATTTTTCTGGTGCAAAGCATTCTGGGAAGGTTCTTATTATAATTATAATATTGTTTTTAATTATTATTACTATAATTATTATTATTATTTTTTATTTTATTTTTTTTTACAATCTTATCGCTTATGACAAGTTGAACCTGTGTGACATGCACAGGAAAGGCAGCAAGAAAAGGCTGAGAAAAGCCGTGCTAAAGACTGTTTGTGAGTATTATGGTGTGTGCAGATATGTATCCCATGCAAGGCACAAATCACAGCATCTTCTGCCGTAGCGGAACCAGTCGAGGGAAGTGGCTGTCGAGGGAAGTTTTATCGAAAACTAGAGAAAGCACTCAGTCTGATTTGTGGATTTTCATGTGTTTTATTTACCAAAAGGTAAAATGTTTCACTAAGAATGGGAGTTTGAAGAGCCTTTTGGAGTGAAGAATTGAACTAATTTTGTGTGTTTACTAAGCTTCAGTCGCTTGTTCAACCTTTTCTACTACAACGCTAAATTTTAGCGTGCTCCCTTTGGTCGAAATCGATCACGTGACGCGATCCTGTCTCTCCTCAGTGGCACCTATCAACGCTTATTATTCAACAAATTGTCACTATGCCCATATATGGTAAGGAAGCCCTCAATATCTGTCATCTGTACATGACGGATATCCTGCGATATACGTAAATGACCATATTTGGAAGTGCACTGCAGGTTTCTTTCATTGCTTGTTTGGCGGACATTTTGAAAAGCGAGGCAGTTTAAGCAGTGTTCTCCGGAAATTTTAACTCCCTGGAAGAACCTTTCCACGATTAAATGCTCTCAAAAAGTCAACAAGTATTTGCTTCAGCTCACAAAGATATCCAGAGGTTGACTTGGAATTTTCGTAGTGAGAACTCAACCAAGAAAATGGTATTACAAACGAAGCAGCACACTTGCTCACGGAAAGTTGTAAAGTTGAAAAGACTTTAATTCACAGGAAGAGGACTTATTCTCGGTAAGGTAGCAGTATTTTTTACTCTGTCTTCTCATTTCCAAACATGAGTTTGTAAATAAGTCTTTTTTTAAGTGAACGGTAGTAAACTTCGATTTCTTGAAGTTCTGTTTTGATTTTTATTACGTGTTGCTAGCTTTTAGCGTTTTCATCATAGAACCATAGTTTTTCTCGTTATGAAAATGGTAGTTGATGAGAATTTGTTGAATAATAAAACAATTATCCTGCTCAATCTTGCGGAATATCCCCTGATTTAGCCAACTCGGCCTACGGCCTCGTCGGCTAAGTAACAGGTGATATTCCGCGCGATTTCGCAGGATAATTGTTAAATATTGGCAATTTTCGCTCAAAAATTAGCGTTGGACGATAAAAACAATGGAGGGATTCTGTCCCAGGCCCTATGTGTGATAGGTTCCCTGGGAAATTTGATGTGCAAACTTCATATAAGCCCTCGAACTACGTTCTTGGGCTAATATTTGTTGTGAACATCAAATTTCCGAGCAACCTATCAGCAACAGAAGAACTCTATTGCTGAAATAGGCCACCAACATTGGGAGAACTTGCTTAGTAGTACGTGTCACCGGTTTGGATGTAAAAATATATATATAATAATAAGTATATATGTAATAAAAGCTCTCTTTTTCCTTTTTCCCGTACTTTTTTCCTATCAAGTACAAGCGTTCGTCACCATAGTGTTGTTTTGCGACTGCACGCTATGCGGGCCTAAAATCTGGTTAATCGTTAACATAGGGAACCTCGGCCGCACTGTGGAAACATTTGACAACTCACGTGGAACACGGCTCGGCGATCTCGCTACGTGTTTTGCAAAAAGTTGCAGTTTCCAGCCAGGAAAAGCTCACTTAGGTAAGAGTTATTTCCTAAGCATTTCATGAATGGGTTTTTACTTCGTTATTCATTCCGCGTTCACGTTGTAAACAGACTTTGAATGTATATTAAATTCGGTGATAAACAGAGTAGGTCAATTTCATAACATACTTCTCTAAATTGGCCAACATCGCTCAATATTGGGAACAAAGGCCTCCAAATTCAAAATCCTAGTTTCCTCTATTTGAAAACATTCTAGAAAAACAAGCAAACTCGTATTCTGGCGAAGGAAAGTCACATTTTAAGAGCTGCTGTGTGTTGATTTCCGTTGACATGAAAGGTCAAAGGGTCGCTCATATCACTCAAGTAGTCTGTTTTCATAACGCTCTCAAAATTCGCCGTTTCATTTGTCCCAAAATGTTTTTCGGCCGATGTTTAGTTGAAGTGATTGTTCTTTCCCGGAGTATAGTCTCGTTGTGTAAAGCCATGTACCAGAGTGCTTTTTTGAGCCTTGAATTTAGCCTAAATTGGGTAGTCGCTAACGACCTTTGTTGGGTATAAATTTTAAAATTCCGTAAAAAATTCACGTTCGTTTTTCATGAAACTTTGACGCTACTAATAAACAGAGGAAATAACATCTTTTAACTCCCCGGGTTAATCTTTTTTAGGACGCTTTCAATATTTGAACAGGAGCTTCCGGAAAGTCACGATTTTGGCGTTTATTTTGACTGCCGCGCAGGGCAAAATACGAAAATATTCACTAAAAAATAAATCTAAATCTAAATGAACTGAAACTTATATTTTTAGAACTGGTTCACCAAAGCCTTTATTCTGACGACGAGCGGGGAGTAATATTGCGTCAGAATATACCGCATTGTGTCTACACAGGAAACCTACTTCTGATGAATAATGTAGCTGATTTGTGTAGAAGAAGAATTGTTGTGTTTGGATGTATAAGTCGAAAAAACAAAGAAATAACGTAAAAAAAACCTGGCTATTGCAATTTTCTCCATTTTTAGAACGGGATATTAAAAATTGACCTACTTCTAGAACGGGGTATCATTTTGAATGCAAAACCTTTCTTAAACGGGGTCCTATTTTGAAGACCTGGGCGGCACATACCCACCCAAATTATACGTGAGTACTCCCCCCCCCTGGGGCTCAGCCTCTAGAATGACCTTTCGAGCTCGGATCCCCAAAATATTGGAGGACAATTCAGAACACTTTTGGGCTTTTTGAGAAACACTCTTTGAAAAAGAAGCCCCGAAATATATTTGGGACCGAAACGGTTCAGGACTATTCCCAGTGAGAAACGAACACCAGCTTATTCCTTGGGAGCTCCGCTTTTAGGCTTGGCTGAATTTATATATTATGCCAAATGGCCGCCTCGCCTGTTAGACAGCCCTGCGACCAGGCCGCTTTCAAGAGGTCATGTGATTTACAATGGCACGCTTGAAAATTGCAGGCGTGCGTTATCAGTGACCACTGATTCTTTGACTTTCCTGGAGTGTTTATCTCTGTGGAATCTCCGTGTTGTTTATGTGCGCCAGAAAGGAAAACATGGATAGTTTTTTAATTCCCATGGTTGAAGAGTTGTAGTATTCGATGCAGAGCTACCTTCTCTTACATAAAGGTACAGTAATAATCTTTAATTTCCCGAACAGATTCTAAACCATGTCTCAGGGACTGTCGATATATTCAAAAGTTCCAAGCTTAATGCACCTATCAATGTTAAGCCTGAGGGGGGGGGGCCCTCGGGCATATGTGGGGCATTTGATTTTTTTGAAGAATTTTGGATCAAAACCCACACCCTGGGGTCAAAAAAATGGTTCAAATCAGGTCAAATCTCCCTACCCTGGAGACAAATTGTATCGAATATCAGAATATCTGGCTGTGTATTTGTGAATTTTACCTCACTTAAGGGACATTAAAGTGTCGTCTCTGCCTCAAATACGTTGTTTGTTTTTGTCTTTTATAATAACAGATGACAATTTGAAAATGACTGTTCTATTTAATATTAACCTTTTGAAAAAAACCTGTAGCAACGTAGTAACTCTAGCGTTCGTCTTTCATTTGATGAACACTTAATACCAATAATTCATGTAGCATATTTTACTTTTTACATTTATATTTATTATAAAAGTGGGAAATGTGAAAGTTGTCCACTGCTATCGCTTAAATCTCACTTTCATGTATTATAAACTGAGATGGCTTGACATAATAAACACGAGAGAGCAACACGCTAGTAGGGCCCAGTCCACCTCTCCAAAACAGTCAAACGTCCCCACCCAGGGGCCCAGACTCTCAGTCAAATTCCCGAGGGCAGAGATAGCAAAGGTAATGAAATGCCCCACATATGCCCGAGGTCCCCCCTTCGGGCTTAACATTGATAGGTGCATAACGCCCACGCCGTCCACTGGACGTTAAGGTCAGACCCCCTCCCCCCTCCTCCTTAACGTCCACTTGGAATTTCGCACTCCATGTTTTTCTAGAGCCGATGCATTTAGTTTTGTAAAATTTGGCGAGCGCGTGTTCCTTCTGCGCGATCTTTATAAGTGACAAACAACGTAGATCACAGCGGCACCAAGTTTGTTCTCATTTTCTACTGTGGTACGTTTTTCTCTTCATGTTCTGTTCTCAACACAAGTAAAGTGTGTTTTCTCAACTCGTTATTTTGGTTTTGTCCTAGAATCCCCACTCTAACGTCTAAATCTTGACTTTCCTCAACCCCCTCCCCCCCCTAAACGTCCAGAGGATGTTAAGCGGGGAACTTGTGAATATGTCGACGGCCCCTTATGCAGTTGGACGCCATTGGGCAATTCCATTTAATGTCTGCACCCCCACGGAAATGTTTTCGAGAGATCAAAGGAACCGACTTAGCTACTCCTTCAGAAATGACTTTTAAAATCCACTCCCTCCCTCTAGGATTTCCCTGTACCTCAAGTGGGAGGAGGGGGGGAATGGCAGACATTACAGGGGATGGTCCATTTTGTGTCGACAGAAAAGCCGAGTATGGTGGCCACACATAAACATCTTGTGAAAAAAAGTGAGCTTCATTTGATACATATTCGAATTTTAACAATGAGGTGGACTTTTAGAGGAATATAGAGTATAACTCCGAGATATCGACTTTTCTTGCCATTGAATAGGTCGAATAAAAGAATTATTTGTATGCTCGAGTTTATACAGGTTTATATCCACAAGGAGCACTCTCGTTCTCCAACCAGCTGGAACAACCTTTACAACAGCTCGCTTTGTATACAGTGCAGCAGCACAAACATTAATATTAATCAAACTCATTCAAAAGATTGGGTACAGCTGACCCTGTGGTCAACAAGCTAAAATTTAGAATATCTGACCCATTTGCATGTCATTGAATAAGAATGGTCTCTTTTGTTCATATTCAAAACATTGATGCACTTGTAAATAAGTGGCTGGGTGTTCTTAAATCCCTTCCTCGGCATTACCTACTATTGTATTCATTTTCTTTACTAATATGAAATCCACAAGAAAGTGAAGTCATTAGAATGAAATAATCACAAGTCCTGTCATCAATTGTGTGATATGCTCTTAAAAGTTGTTGTTACAAGTGTAATTGGCTCCTAATAATAATAATTATATACTTATTGACTGAGTGGGAGGGCTGGATGGGAAAGTATTTGGCTCTAGCACATGGAATACGGGCAGAGTAGTTCCATGCGCCATGACCGAGATCCAAATATTTTGCCATCCAGCCTGACCTAACTTAGTCAAAAAGTATTTTTTCATGCTACCATTTTAAGGCTGAATTTGATTGGAAAGTTATGGAAAGGTCTTGGTAAATACTAAAGGAATGATGACTTGCGCACACACTATAGTAATCAGGTGACGATGTGTGCGGAGCTGGACAGCTCAGTTCTGGACCGGCTCACACCAACCTATCTGCCCCTACGCATATCAACTCCTGAGTATGTTTTCAATAAAATTGCATGAGTGAGGTCGTACGGTGGTATGATAATAGTATTTAGTTGAAGGTATCATTTCATGACTTCTTGTTTACTTTTATTTTATTCTTTGTTTTCAAAGGTGAATTTCAACTGGCAAAGGAAGAGGACATTGTGGAAAAAGTGTTCTTTCTCAAAGGGAACTCTGCAAATCCATGCCTAGTACACTGCCTTACTTCAATGGAGTGTGGCTGAAACTGTCATGAACAATTTTTTTAAGATACTTTATAGTTACCTATTTCATGGACAATTTTTAAGGATATGCTTTTTTTGTAAACAGAAAATAGTAGCATAATTAAATGCTTTTGCTGCTATGGTACATGTATGTATTCATCCTTTATTCAATGTTCTTGTGTCTTTCCTCTATTCAACAAGCGAACTAACACATAATTTACACAAGGAATTTATTTATTTATTTATTTATTTATTTTTGATTTGTGTATGTGCCTTAAAATTTTGTTTGCCTGACCTGGCCTCAAGGGTTCAGGAATTACTTGAAATATTTAGAAAACAAATTAATTAAGACTTGTTTGACTGTGTGATACATTAAATGTCCTTTTTCATAACTTCCTGGAAGTTCCAAAAACAATTTACTGAAATATCCTCAACTTGAAGTCTGTCAAGTATTTAAGTCAGGGACTTAAATTTGCTATTCCAAGTAAATTGCCAATATTTCTCATATTTAATTTAGTCATTCCTATTTATTCTCAGAAATTCCTAACCAATTTTATTAGCTCATAATAGCCATTTAATTTAGCCATCCCCATATATTCTCAGACATTAATATTCCCAAGCCCTTTCATTATCAGTTTTGGTAGGAATTCCTAATAATTCCAAGTGCAGTTTTAACACATTGCCATGTAATACCCAGAAATTCCAAGCTTTTACGTTTCTCCTAATTTGCATGTCTTGAAATCGTTTGGAGTTCCTAAGAATTCTTAACAATTCCTAGAATTCCATCTTTTCTGGGAATTCAGTTTGCAAGCCCCCCCCCCCCCTAAGGCAGAATAGGGTTAACTTCTATTATCTAAATGATTTTAGATATCCGAGTTTTCATTTGTTATGCCATACATTGCCAAGACATTTCTTCAAATATGACACTCTCCTGCAAACTCTCCTATCCAACTTCCATTCTGTCACCTCAATATTAAACAATTTCCATTAACAATAATCAACCCTTTGTTCGTGACCATTGTTTTAACCAAGATTGAACATAGTTTGAAAGATAGCCTTTGAAAATCAATGAAAAAGTTTTCAAAATGGTGTCAGGAACAAAGAAAACCAACTAAAAAAGTCAGGCCAATATTCTTTAGTTCATTCCCTGGATGGTCCCCAGGGGGCCACTCAATAAAGTTTTGTACGGGGAGGCTCCCCCCAGAGGTTCAAACCCTTACCCTTCAATATACTAATTTTTACCAAAATGGTACCCCTTTCATATATATACCTAGAGGAAAATTGCACCTTTCTTATACCTCAAGCATAAGCCAAAACACAAGAATTTCCTAGAATCGCCACCTTTTCCCGGTTTTTCAGTCGTTCTGATTCAGTTGCGTAGTCATTTCTGCCAAAATGTGGCACCCTTTGATATGCGTTCCTTTTAGCCACCATTTATTCCACTTTGCAGCTGATTTTGCGACCCTTTCGTATACTGAAATGGCGAATTTCCCTACCCTTTAGTATATTGCGAACTTAAAAAAGGCACCACTTTCGAGCGGAACCTTCCGTTGGAGCCCACTACAGGGAGTACCCCCGGGGCATGGCCAAAATTGGTTGTGCTTTATTCTCCCCTGAACTTGGCATTCACTAGATGTCTACCGGCTAGTAGCAATCTTTGCGTGACAATGTGTGAGCAGAAACCTGAGATACAAACTAAACAAATATTTTACTAAACACGAGAAAAATCGCCATTGACTCCTTTGACTTTGATAACATTCGGGTTTGTGTATATTTTTCTCAAACTCATGTCCGACATGATTACACATAAAAAAAAAAATATTTATGCTTATTGCAACCCAAAAGCGTTTTATACCCTACTCAGACCGGGCTTCTTTTGGCCTTTTGGGTGTGGGGGGGGGGGGGGGGGGAGACGAAAGGGCGGTCGGACACTAACATGATCTAAAATGTAAAATTTACCGAAGAAACTTTTATAACTTTTCATTACGAAAGGGGGAACCTTGCAGATTCTGAAAAAAAAACACGACCTCTCAAAAAAAGGTTGCCACAGTAACGTCAAATTTTGATAAACAAAGATTGCTCTACCAAATTGGCCGCAGATAAATTTCAGGAAAGGCGGCTTTAGGTTCCTGACAAGTTGTAAATTAACCGTCCAATCTGATGTCCATCCGGGCTGAACCCAATCCACCCCCCTCCCACTCCTGTCTGAATAGGGTTCACTGGCAACCCAGAGTAAATACAGTGTAAATATTTGTAGCTGAAGAGTAAAGTAAATTACCAATTATCAATACACATGAGTTTCAAGAGATTAAAGGGGTTTGCTGGTTATTTGAATTATTAGCTGAAAAAGCCACCTGCATCCTTTCAAATGTTAAGAGCAAATGTCGCTAAGGTTTGAGCAAAATTGGAAATGGTCAAAAGAAACTTCCATTCATTTTTTGTATGAAGTTAGTCCTTGGTGTGGAAGTAATCATGATGGTATTTTTTTCATTTCTCGTGATAAACCAAACTTGGTATCAGGGGGGGAAGTTCATGCCCAAAAATACATTCTTTTGGATGTTTTAATCCCTTAAAATTGACTTTTTGTTAGCTAATTTTATCAAAGCACAAGAGACTGGTTGAAATTCTGTTCTCATCCTAGCAACCTATCATCCTTCTACTTCACAAAAATGTTATTAGATTTTTTCTCTGTTCCCGGGGGGACCCCTGGCCCTCCATTCTTTGTAAGGGGGGGAACTCTACTTTTGACAAACTGAAAATGAGACATCTTTGACTAAAACAAAATTCTAACTGGTATTCACATTTTGATTAAATTCGAAGTTGTAAATAAATATTTGATCCTTTCTTAATCTTTTGATGCTTAAAAGTCCGCGGGCACTCTAGTGGTTTTTGCAGGGCACGTGATTTAAAACAGGCACCTTAGGCAGAATGACAATTTTCTACTATTTTAAGTGGCCACTTATTAGAACTTAAGGAATGCTACAGCAGTTATATACCACCATGCTGTTTCTTTATCATCTATAGATTGCTATTATTTCCCTTTTGTAGGATAATGTTAC
Organism: Siderastrea siderea; assembly: GCA_964030785.1. Classification (NCBI taxonomy): domain Eukaryota; kingdom Metazoa; phylum Cnidaria; class Anthozoa; order Scleractinia; family Rhizangiidae; genus Siderastrea; species Siderastrea siderea. Next base: position 6,151,874 of record OZ034974.1, read on the forward strand.
GCAAATTGAGAAATATTACTTTTTCAACATCACACTCTCGTTGGGGACTGTTAATTTATGCAAAAACAGTACTCAGTTAACCGGTTGAGAAAACTATCAAAATAAACTGGACAGTCAACTAAACTAAAAAAATAAGCTTTATAAGAAACAATTGTTGTCTGACATACCATTTTGTAAAGTAATCAGTTCAAGAGCGGCCTTAGAGCCAACCCCAAGTCGCGCCAAATTCAGAGATCCTTCAAGGTTCCATTTCGGTCAGGACGATTATTCTCGCCAGATCAAGAGTTTAGTTCTCATCCTTGCAGCAGCCGCAAATGGTTTCATTTACAAGGATCTACTATCCAGTTTGCTGCAACCGCCAACAGATCAACCAAAACACTGCAAACACTCCCAGACAAGCAAACATCACCCGATACTCCACCAATCCTGCTCTCGCCGCCATGTTGGATTTCGTGACATGGGTACTTCGGGTCCTTCCGGTATCCATTTTTGTCACGCTGCTCAGAAATACTGTTTAAAGTCAACTGGCTTGTTCGTTCGAATTTTAAGCAAGTTCAAAGCATTAACTATCACATTATTTCATAACATTCTTCTTACTCGTAGGTACACGAGAATCGAAACATTGAATGTTTACGATTGTTAAGTGTTCCGCTGACCGGAATCACATTGCTTATTGCAGCAGCCGGAGGCGTGCTCTACTTAGTCATTTCACCCAAGTCTTAAGTCCGATGCAATCTCTCCCAACTCTCTTTATTCGTCATTAAATAGAGACAAGTTGGACATTCTGCTAAAGTAGGAGACCACTTGATGGGGAGTTAAAAAATCAGATAGATGAAACGCGCTCATTGTCTTCATTTTGTCGCGTTCCCGTCATCGCCTTTGCAGCATTTTCTAGGTTTGCTTTCATCTCCGTCTTCTCCTCCTCTTCGTAAAATTCTATTAAGAAAATCTTTCTGCTTTTCGTTAGAGGATGATCTCGACTTATATTAGACTTAAAAGCCCATCCCAGTGCCAACGAATGCTGGCCTGGTTCGTTTTCATTGGGGTCTTTTAACGATGGGTTTGCTTTAAGACTAGTTCCTGCAGCCTGCACGCGTGCGTAGCCCTGTTTCGCTTTATCACATAGTGATTTCCCATCAGCTCGGATCTTGTGATCTCTGGTTTCAATATGTTGAGTGCGGTGGCCTCATTGAGGAAGATCGGAAGTACGTTTATACATATCCATCCACTGAACACGAGAACAATGAGGCGACTTCAGTGGGATTCCTCTTCTGAAGTTGTACCTATTATGGTGGTCACCGTCCTGTCCATGTTATTATTCATTCTCATCTTCAGGATCGGCTTCTTCGTGATTTTTCTTTTGTTTTGAGAAGGGCACAAAATCCCCACTTGCCGGGGAACTTCCTCGATGATGACGGAGTTCTCTGCGGTCTTCTTACCTTATTCTTACCTGATCAAAGCAGAATTTTAAATCACGCTTCCCTAGTAGTTCGCTAACCAGGATTGCTTGTATACGTACAATGGCCAACATAAATAGTTAACTCCACTTAAAAAAAGAGATTAGGATAGGAGTTTTGTAGGGCCTGGTAAAGCAGTACTGCACATGTACTATCCCTTGTTATAAGTTTTATTTTTTAAGTAGCAGAAGAACTTTGTGTAGTATATAAGCAGTGTTATTAAAAACATTACTATCTTAACATTTGTGGGGGGGTCGGAGTTATGTATACAGATTTACATTCTTTGACACAATCGCTACTAGTTCCTAGTCCCGGGGGGATAGGGGTACTCAATAAAGTTTTATACGGGGAGGCTCCGCACGGAGGTACAAACACTCACCTTTAATATACTCATTTTTATCAAAATGGGACCCCTTTCATATACCTAAGGCAAATTGTACTCCTTTCTTATTCCTCAAGGATAAGCCAAAACTATACAATTTCCTACAACTGCCACGTTTTTCTCGGACTTTCAGTCGTTCTGATCAGTTGTTCAAAGGGTGCAAACTTTTATGTGTCATTTCTGCCAAAATTTGGCACCCTTTAAGCTACCATTTCTTCCACTTTGCCGCCGATTTTGTAAACCTTCCATATACTAAAATGACAATTTTCCCTACCCTTTAGTATACTACGAGCTTTAAAGGCGCATTGCCACGAGTATTTCGCAGATTTTTGGTCAAAACTGTGCTAAAATTATCGGTACTAACTTTATCCATGCCCAACATTGTGTTTGAACATTTAAAGGAAAATATTAACTTAATTTCATAAAGAGAAACAAACCATGACCATTTAATGTCGATTTAATGTCGACACGCTTAAAGATTTTGAAAAGTTTAGCCTAATTTTTTCAAGTTGCAATCCATTTCCATCCGTGCCATCCGTAGCAACAGACGACAAAAAATAGCTTCAGTGAAGTAATATAGTCTTTAGTAACAAAACTAGACCATTATTTGTGGGCGTTCATTGATGTGAGGACATATTTTTTTATTTTTAAAGTGAACTAAAACAGTGTGACAATGCCCCTTTAAAAGGAACCACTTTTCCGGCCAGGACTCCCCGTGTAGCCCACTATAGGGAGTCCCCCCTCCCCCCTACCCCCACCTCCACCGGCCCTACTTCAAAATTAAAGAGCCGAAGATAAAGTTCCGATCAGCGGTACACCAAACAATCGGAAAAGTTCAATCTTTCCACTCCCGTGTACGAGTAAGAAGAATGTTATGAAATAATGTGATAGTTAATTACTTTGAACTTCCTTAAAAATTTCAAGGAACAAGCCATGGCTAGTTGACTTTCTTAACAGCATTTCTGAGCAGCGTGACAAAAATGAATACCGGAAAGACCCGAAGTACCCATGTCACGAAATCCAACATGGCGGCGAGAGCAGGATTGGTGGAGTATCGAGTGATGTTTGCTTGTCTGGGAGCTGTTTGCAGTGTTTTGGTTGATCTGTTGGCGGTTGCAGCAAACTGGATAGTAGATTCTTGTAAATGAAACCATTTGCGGCTGCTGCAAGGATGAGAACTAAACTCTTGATCTGGCGAGAATAATCGTCATGACCGAAAAGGAACCTTGAAGGATCTCTGAATTTGGCGCGACTTGGGGTTGGCTCTAAGGCCGCTCTTGAACTGATTACTTTACAAAATGGTATGTCAGACAACAATTGTTTCTTATAAAGCTTATTTTTTTAGTTTAGCTGACTGTCCAGTTTATTTTGATAGTTTTCTCAACCGGTTAACTGAGTACTGTTTTTGCATAAATTAACAGTCCCCAACGAGAGTGTGATGTTGAAAAAGTAATATTTCTCAATTCGCGTAATATTATCCTACAAAAGGGAAATAATAGCAATCTATAGATGATAAAGAAACAGCATGGTGGTATATAACTGCTGTAGCATTCCTTAAGTTCTAATAAGTGGCCACTTAAAATAGTAGAAAATTGTCATTCTGCCTAAGGTGCCTGTTTTAAATCACGTGCCCTGCAAAAACCACTGGAGTTCCCGCGGACTTTTAAGCATCAAAAGATTAAGAAAGGATCAAATATTTATTTACAACTTCGAATTTAATCAAAATGTGAATACCAGTTAGATTTTGTTTTAGTCAAAGATGTCTCATTTTCAGTTTTTCAAAAGTAGAGTTCCCCCCCTTACAAAGAATGAAGGGCCAGGGGTCCCCCTGGGAACAAAGAAAAAATCTAATAACATTTTTGTGAAGTGGAAGGATGATAGGTTGCTAGGATGTGAATAGAGTTTCAACCAGTCTCTTGTGCTTTGATAAATTTAGCTAACAAAAAGTCAATTTTAAGGGATTAAAACATCCAAAAGAATGCATTTTTGGGCATGAACTTCCCCCCCTGATACCAAGTTTGGTTAATCACGAGAAATGAAAAAAATATCATCATGATTACTTCCACCCAAAGGACTAACTTCACACAAAAAATGAAGGGAAGTTTCTTTTGACCATTTCCAATTTTGCTCAAACCTTAGCGACATTTGCTCTTAATTCCCTCACAATATTGGAGAAAAAAAACAATTGTTTCGTTTAGAGAATGTTAGTGTTTAGAGTAATTTCTTTCCTAAGCTGGAAACCTTTCTCCCTGAAAAAAGTACTGAGAATCGATATTAGAAATTACAGCGACATTTTAAAGTCTAGATCATTCACTTTATTTTCATATGAAATATTTATAAGGAAACTGTATTGAATTTGTCTACTTGACACGCGATAGGATTTTATCCATAGCCGAGTTCAAACATTAGAAACACCTTGTAAAGCGTAATAAAAGGAACCACACGAAAGTACTGTATAATATACTGTATCTACAATAGGCTTTGTTTTAATCATCCACTCAAGGCTTTTAACCCCAGACTTGAAATTAAGAAACAAAATTAAGAGACTCTAAATTAATAGTGCATGCACACGCTTCATTCATAAAATGAACCCAGATCCAAAGCAAAGTATATAGATATATTTAAGTCACTTTCTTGACGCATTCCATCGCTTAGAGATTATTACATAATTGAGCATTTTCACATAACGTTTCAACGTATCTAAGCATTTATAAGCGTCCTTTTTTCCTATTTAAACTGAGGTTTTTTGGTGGAACATTTGTTTTAACAAAACATGTTTAATGGCAGTGTCAATTCCGTCAAAGTGTCTTAAGAAAGAATGGGCGCAAATGTTCTCTAGGAAGGACGCAAATTGTATGGCAAGTTGATAGAAATGGACGGAACTAATGTAAGCGATGCTGAGGAAACTGTACATGGAGAATTAAATTTAATCCTCACTTCTTCTCTGCACGTATAGAGCATCATTTAGACTACAATAAGCAGCACCGTGGAAAATAAATGCTCGAAGCGTTTGGTTTGAAAAGTGACCCTACAGTCATCTACCAAAGGTTTGATACTTAGTATCAGGGTCTAACTGAAGCCAGCCGCTATTAAACATCGAAAAATAAACACCTTGGCAATTTGCAGTAAGCATCAGAGAACAAAATAGCCAAGCTATTCTAAAGAAAACACGAGAAAACATCTTCAAACTGTGGAGTAAGCAAAATAAATGAAATTTGCAAGTTGTTGCAGAGACTAGGGAGTTGTTTGTGATCCTAGTAATAAACGATCGTAGCGACACAGATTTAAATAAAACTTCTTCTTTTAGCAGCGGGCGTGCTATCCCTAGTCTGCAAGGTATACATCATCCAATTTTTTGATCCAATCATATTACGCCATTAAAGATTACTGTTTTGATAAGGACGTTTTCCCCTGCAGAGACTCGGCTTTCGTTCACGCCCTTTGTTGTCTGGCTTTATTAATCAAGTTCTTTCTTTAGTTGGTGATGTTGCAAGTACATAATGTAAGAAGTCGTAAAGCCTGCTGAGCAAGAGTCAAGAGGAGAGAATGGATAATTAAGTGCCAATGTCTGTAAGAGCGGTCCACCGCATTTCGGGTCAGAAAAAAGTTTTCCCTCAAACTTTGTCCAGGAAACCATCTTGGGTCACAAGTAAAGGAAACGAGTTTCGTTTTGGGAAATACGCTAAAATATTTTTTTTAGAGCCCACAACAGTAAGAGCGGCAAAAGGCGTAAATTAGCGCCTGGCCAGACACGAAAATTGTATAAGTTGGCGACCTCACTGCTCAAAAACCACAACACGCAGCAAAAAAGTGTTATTATTTTTAAGTTAAGAGCTCCTTCAAGGGTGTAAAGCGTATGTTAAATTTAATTTGTGTTGAAGTGGAAGCTCGTGATAATTGATATATTAACACTCATCTGAGCGCTTTCTGAAAACTCGCAAAAGTACCCTGTCTTCGTCGGCCTTTATTTCCCGAGTCCAGACCGAGTCGCTCTAAATTCCTATCGAAGTGCGTTAATGAGATGTCAGGGAGTACAGAAATATAAAAATACCTTGCGCCTTTTATCGTCCTTTACCACAGTGACTTCGAACTTTTGGTGATTTTTGCGAATATGACACACGCATTATGCAAATTAGGTTGTTGAGCAAATTCGGATCGTGTGTACTGAATAGCTTCTAGATTTTAAGATTTCTCCATTTCAAGTCATAAATACAGTAAAGCATACACAAATAGAAGTTTTGAACTGTTCAAATTGATGAAATAAGCGAATTACTGAGTCCTGATCTTTGGATGCGGAGAATTGCGTGACTCGCATTATGCAAATTAGGTTGTCTGCTAAACTTGGTCCGTTCCGGTAACCGTTGCAAAAAACCTTTTCAACTGTTTGGATCCCACTTTTGTTTTAATTGAATATTAAAGAAATGTTGAGACTACATGCACTGTAGGTAGAAAACGTTGACGATGAATTCAGCAAGTTACAGTACTGACTTCTATTCATGTGTCATTTGTATAACTCTCTTTGCAATGAAATGGACAGCTTGTTGGATAAAAAGGAATCTCTACTTTTTTGTAGTCAGGTTTTGATTTTTATGTCTTCGTTTTGCCCTTTTGATCTTCCTTTTCCACAGCGCCTTCGAACTTTTGGTGCTTTTGTCCCAGGGGGAGGGACACTTGACCAACTGAGGGTTTGAGGGCCTGACTGTATAGGACAAAAAAAAAGCCCTAAATTACCTACTCTGTTTAGGACAGCACCCTCTATTTTAGGTCCCTGTTTAAAGCAAATGATTATTATACCAACTCCCTTGTTTTACACAATTTTAAGTGTTTCAAAGACCAGCAAACGTCCCCGATCTAGGATACCTAAAGACTGTGTAAGCCATATTTAATGACGACAATCGGTTCTGACCATACCCTGTTTACGACAAGTTGATACCCTATTTAGGACAGACTCGGTTAAAATTTTGTACCCTGTTTAGGACAGAGAGGCCAAAAACCATACCTTGTCCAGCGGCACGTCCCCGTATAGGCAATATAGGGGAGTAACCCCCGCCCTGGGCTTTTGTTCCGGGGCTTTTGTTAAGCGCTTTATTTTGTTTATGCAAACGCTTGAGCCAAGCAAGGTTGTTTGCGTGTCAAAGACCGCGGATTATAAGCTGCCGATGTTTGGATGCTTTGGGGCAAAATGTGACGAAAATTATGCCAACTGGATTTTTTGCCAAATAAGCGACGTGTAACTTTTTGGATCTCTCTTTCATCGATGTTTGATTTGAAACGGCTAAAGCCATGTGTTCATGGGATAGTCACCTGGTCACAGATGCCCGTTTTTAAAACAGTGCTCTGGTTCCTTTTCTTCAGTTCAATCAAAAGAATTGGATATCATTGTATCAGTTTTGATATAAAAAAAGCTTCAACAGCGAAAACAAAAAAGTCTAATTCTGCATCATTCTGCATCGCGTGCTTTGATTTCATGTCCAAATTCAATTAAGACCTAGCTCTTAAAGAACTGGAGACTTCTTGGAACCTTGCTGACTTCGAGTGGAAGCGCCTCACAGACGACGGTGAATCGCTTAACTTTCGAGCTACTTTCGCACTCTGGTGAAGGTGTCTTTTGATAAGCCATTTCGGAATTGTCTTAAACCTCTCTATCAAAGCGAGGCTAGGTGCACACCTTTAATATTTAAAAATATGGTCTTATTTACACGTGAATGAAAACTAATTTTCCTATGAAAGGTTGTGCACATAGCCTCGCTTTGAAAGGGAGGCTTAAAGTAATTGTGGTCAACCCAAATGTGTTCTACAAGATTTACAACGTGTCTTGAACTGTTCAGCAAGACTCATTTATTCAACAAGTAAATTTGAACATGTCACACCTTTGCTTTTAAATCTTCACTGGCTTCCTGTTGAACAAAGGATTATTTTCAAGATCGCTCTGGTTGCATTCAAAGCTCTTCATGACGCTGCTCCCAGTTACATCACGGAACTTCTAAGGCCTTACAAGCCTAGCACGCAGGACACTGAGATCATCTAGTCATTATCTCCTTGGTTTCCCAGATTTAATCTGAAAACGTATGGCGGTCGTTCCTTTACAGTTGCCGCTCCGACCATATGGAACAGCCTTCCCTTAGAATTAAGAAAATGTGCATCTCTTTCGAGTTTTAAGTCTAAACTTAAGACTTGGCTGTTTAAAGGAGCTTTTGGCTAGGAATTCTGATTTATTTATCGTCATGATTAATTTTAGTTCATTTTTATTTGTTTTTTAAGATTATTTGTAGATTAACGTAATGACAACTTTGTAAAACACCATTGAACCATTGGGAAATGGCGCTACAGAAATTTATTATTACAATTATTATTATTATTATTAGTATTATTATTATTATTATTATTATTATTATTATTATTATTATTAGTTGGGAAATGGCCTATTTCACTTCTCGCTCACAGGTCTGATTAAAATCTCGACTTAAACAAAGAACTACCCCTAAGTTTCGCATCCTTTGAACAGTTCACTTGAAGGATAATCATTTCTTTTGAATTATTAGACATGATCACGATCTCAGTTTAGCGATCATGTCGTGGGGCGGGGGGGGGGGGGAAGCCTAGCTATGACCTTTGTATTTCCGGGGCTTTTCCGCCCATAGGGCTTCGCCGAGCGAAGAATGGTACTGGCTTTTGTACAAACCCTCTTCACTGGCTTGCTGTTGACGTGCCAAGGTGGAAAATTATCTGACAAGCATTTACTAATTTCAATGTTGGACGTTACTATTTAACTGGGAAACAATAGCTTCTAGTAATTTTTGGCCACCTCAGGCCTCAGCCTGAAAATATCATAAAAGCTTATAATTATAACAGCCTGCCTGAGCCTCATTGTTGTTAATTTTCCTGTGATTCTGATATTGTATTCATTCTCTTATGTTTCTCATTATACATTAATTGCAATACTTGTGAATGCAATAAAACTGATTGAGAGAACAAAACGAACCAGAGCACTGTTAGATATTATAAAAGGCCATCTAACCAACCCTGGAAAAGGAACCTACCAAGACGTAGCTTTAGCCGTTTCAAATCAAACAGAAACTTTCAAGTTTCTTATAACCTGATGAAACGTTTGGCAGAAAATTTAGTTTGCATAATTCTCGTCACATTTTGCCCCAAAGCATCCAAACATCGGCACTTTATAATTCGCGGTCTTTTTATTGAGTTTGCTCCACTGACGCGAACAACCCAGTTTGTATACACAAGATAAAGCGCTTGACAAAAGTCCCGGGACAAAAGCACCAAAATTTCGAAGGCGTTGTGGAAAACGCAGATCAAAGAGCAAATTGTAGGAATAAAAAACCAAAACCCGACTACAAAAAAGTAGAGATCTATTAATTGTTACAAGTTGTCCATTTCATTGCAAACAGAGTTATTCAAATGACACATGAATAGAAGTCAGTGCTTTAACTAGCTGAATTCGTCGTCAACGTTTTCTACCTACAGTGCATGTAGTCTCAACATTTCTTTAATATTCAATTAAAGCAAAAGTGGGATCCAAACAGTTGAAAACGTTTTTTGCAACGGTTACCGAAACGGACCAAGTTTAGCAGACAACCTAATTTGCACAATGTGAGTCACGCAATTCTCCGGATTAGCATCCAAAGATCAGGACTCAGTAATTCGCTTATTTCATCAATTTGAACAGTTCAAAACTTCTATTTGTGTATGCTTTTCTGTATTTATGACTTGAAATGGAGAAATCTTAAAATCTAGAAGCTATTCAGTTCACACAATCCGAATTTGCTCAACAACCTAATTTGCATAATGCGTGTGTCATATTCGCAAAAATCACCAAACGTTCGAAGTCACTGTGGTAAAGGACGATAAAAAGCGCAAGGTATTTTTATATTTCTGTACTCCCTGACATCTCATTAACGCACTTCGATAGGAATTTAGAGCGACTCGGTCTGGACTCGGGAAATAAAGGCCGACGAAGACAGGGTACTTTTGCGAGTTTTCAGAAAGCGCTCAGATGAGTGTTAATATATCAATTATCACGAGCTTCCACTTCAACACAAATTAAATTTAACACACGCTTTACACCCTTGAAGGAGCTCTTAACTTAAAAATAATAACACATTTTTGCTGCGTGTTGTGGTTTTTGAGCAGTGAGGTCGCTAACTTATGCAATTTTCGCGTTTGGCCAGGTGCTAATTTACGGCTTTTGCCGCTCTTACTGTTGTGGGCTGTAAAAAAACTATTTTAACGTATTTCCTAAAACGAAACTCGTTTCATTTACTTGTGACCCAAGATGGTTTCCTGGGCAAAGTTTGAGGGAAAACTTGTTTCTGACCCGAAATGCAGTGGACCGCTCTTACAGACATTGCCACTTAATCGCGGATTCGAAATATCTGCCTCAGAGATTCCAAGACAAACATTGGTGACTAAAGAGGGCCAAGCATTCATCATCGGATAAAATTTTTAAATAGGCGCAAAATATGCAATTTGTTAACAAAACTTACCCTTAAATTAATATATCACATTTCCCCTCAATTCTTGTCGCGTCAAGAGACCTACGGTAGATGATCGCGTGAGAGGCAGCAAAATAGAGACCATGAACCTTAAAATGTAACACCAGGAAGAGTAGCTGATAAAAATTAATATGAATGAATTAGGGGCATCATGTTTAATTGGAAGTGGAATGGGCTAGAGGAAAGATTGAGGAACTCTTTTTGCATGATAAAAAAACAAGCCGTTTCCAATTCGCGGCAACCAGTGGAAAAACTATGTACAGTGGAACTCCGATATCAGACTTATAGCGAAGTGCCAAGAGACTGGGAAAACTAATGTGGTCGTTATAACGGGGTTTCGTTTATCGTTATTACAAATTTGTGGGAAAACGACCAAAATTTACCAGTGATATGTTGCACCACTCAACAATCCGGTTACTGTGAAATTACTATCCAAATTTTAACAATTAAAAAAATTCGTGTCTTTAGGTCTGCAGCAATCTCTGTTGATCTGTTAGGTATTCAACTTCAGCTGCGCGCGTCATGGCGTTTTTTCAGTTCGAAATACCGGGGTAAATTTTAAGGAGGCTCGCAACAGTTTTTTTGGCCTTGGAGTGTATCTTTTGAAATCAAAATTTCGCATAGATGATAAACTTCGATTTCCTTGATACTATACCACCTTTCCAACATAAGACCAAAGTTAATTTTTTCATTGGTTTCCTAGCAACAGCTGTCACCATAGTAACGGTTATGGACAGCCCCTCATTTTAAATAATGTCGATATCTCGAAAACTAGTCAGACACTTTATGACGAAACTTGAACTATTTGAACTACTCAACCTACACAACGTGTAGGCACAATTAGAGAAAAATCTGTAAGACCGTTTTCAGGTAAATCATGATTCATTTTTACGGGCTGATTTGGGTCATTCCTGCAATTTTCTCCAATATTTCAATAAAGATAAATCTTGACACTTTCTCTTTTCAGTTAAAAGATCTTTTATGATAGCAAAACATTCTTAGTGTACATTGAGCTTCCTAGGTGGCTACGATTTGAAGATATTTATATTTCAAACCTGCTAAAATGCAGCACAAATCAGTCAAAAAGTTCGTAATTTGCCCTTACAGATTTTTATTTTAAGTTGATTGCCGTTAGAATAATAATTCTTTTTGATGTTCCAGCAAGTTTTAGGCTGAATAAATATTTCTGCTATTAGATAAGGAGGCTGAATCTCGGTCAAGTTTCAGTCGTTATTAACTTTCAAAGAGCAACAGTTTAAGTTTGATTTTCCTGGTCTATTTCACGGTTATCCACGTGCAATGAATATTCATGCCTGCTGCACTTGTCTTCTCTCGTACATTTATAATTCCTTCTCATAATAATAAAACATTTCGTCTTCTAAGCTTCTTCCTAAACACTCTTTTCCATTAGTCTTTAAATACTAAATGACGTTTTAGAATTTTTAATTACGGATTGCATACATGTTAACGCCCTGGAGTGGCATCACACTGGGGCTGAAAAAAAATAACGAGAAACAAGCTCAGAAAACGAATATTTTTATTATGAGAAGGAATTATAAACACACGAGCGGTCAAATACGCAGCGTGTATAAATATTCACTGCACGTGAATAACCGTGAAATAGACCAGGAAAAACAAACTGAAACTGTTGCTCGTTGAAAGTTAATAACGACTGAAACTTGACCGAGATTCAGCCTTTTTATCTAATAGCAGAAATGTTTATTCAGCCTAAAACTTGCTGGAACATCAAAAAGAATTATTACTCTAACGGCAATCAACTTAAAAGAAAATCTGTAAGGGCAATTTAGAAATATTTCGATTTATGCAAATTACGAACTTTTTGACTGATTTGTGCTGCATTTTAGCAGTTTTGAAATATAAATATCTAAAATCGCAGCCACCTAGGAAGCTCAATGTACACTAAGAATGTTTTGCTAACATAAAAGATCGTTCAACTGAAAAGAGAAAGTGTCAAGTTTTATCTTTATTGAAATATTGGAGAAAATTGCAGGAATGACCAAAATCAGCCCATAAAAAATGAATCATGATTTACTTGAAAACGGTCTTACAGATTTTTCTCTAATTGTGCCTACAAGTGGTGTAGGTTGAGTAGGTCAAATAGTTCAAGTTTCGTCATAAAGTGTCTGACTAGTTTTCGAGACATTCGACATTATTTAAAATGAGGGGCTGTCCATAACCGTTGCCTTGGCGACAGCTGTTGCTAAGAAACCAATAAAAAAAACTTTGGTCATATGTTGAAAAGGTGGTATAGTATCAAGGAAATCGAAGTTTGTCTTCTATGTGAAATTTGATTTCAAAAGATACAAAGGCCAAAAAAACTGTTGCGAGCCTCCTTAAGTTTAGGCTTCTGGTTCGTGTTCGTTATATCGGGTATTTCGTTATACCTTGGTTCGTTATATCGGGTCCAGTTCCATACTGTTTGGCCGAGCAATACCGTTCGTTCGTTATAGTGGGCACCTCGTTATACTGGGGTACGTTATATTGGGGTTCCAACGTAACTGAAAATCCAGGAAAATCTCTTTGCTCTCAGCCGGTATTTAAAAAGCAACCGAATCAAGTACTCAAAGCGTGCAATAGATGATAAAGGGGTAAGAGAGCTGCTCCCCCTTATAGGCCCTATCCCCATCCTAATCCCTCTCAAGTTATTTTTAGAAGGTATCGAATTCCCCCGGATAATATAATGTTACCTCGCGCGTTGCGTGGACGTTTCGTGGAGGAGGAATTCATTAACATGGCGGGGGTTGTCGGGGACCTCTTGATGAATGTGAAATGAGGAGAGTGTTGTTTATTTATTTATTTATTTATTTAGTTAGTTAGTTAGTTAGTTAGTTATTTAGTTTTTCAACTTTTACACGGATCAATCGACACCAAGGAAAAGAAAGATTCAACCGCGGGAGCAAAGCGGAACAAAGAAAGCTTAATAGTATCATTTTCTGGAGATGATTTAGAGCGCGAGGAAAACGTTCTTGAAAGTGAGAAATTCACATGTCGGTATAAAAACCGACAGTATCGAAAACAAACTGGTAACTTGTATTGCTTTTGCTTTTCGCTAGATCGCACTGGCCAAGGAAATGCTCCTCGAAGGTCACACGTTTTCCAACAGAATGACTCTAAATCATTCCATAAGACTTTACCATAGGACTGAGGAGCAGCTGATGAGGTTCACTGAAGAACCGAACTCGAGTGACTGTCTTGCTTGAGAAATAACACAACTTATCAGTTCACGAGAAGCATCCTTGAGTTTTTCGAACCAGCATTTTATCTGCTGCAGATTTAACAAATGGAGGTTTAGAAAATCGCTTATGAATTACAAACAGACGTCACAAAAAGATGAAACAGAATTGCTAAGCGCAATTAAATTGCTGGAGATTGATGTATCTGTTGGATGCTAATAACGCCAAAAGACAATGGAGGTGCAATGTTTTAACTCCAAGTAATTCTATTTCTAGAACCACAACCATGAAAGTGGAGTTAAAACGACAGCTCGAGAAGCCGTAGCTTCCACATGATCAAAGAGACTGCAATAGTATCAGAATAACTTGGATCCCTTAGACAAATACTTAAACCCGGAATGCCAGAATACTTAAACCCGGAATGCCAGAATACTTAAACCCGGAAAGCCAGAATACTTAAACCAAGAATGAAAGAATACTTAAACCCGGAAAGCCGGAATACTTCAACACTAAATGACGATTTAATATACACAAGATCGCTGAAAATAACGAACAATTAAGGTTAAGCCACGCTACATTATTAACGTTACCTTGTGATCTCCGCCAAAACCATTCTCCTCACTATGCCGATCCCAACACCTTGCCGTTACGTTTTCCCGCTGATCATAATTACTAGTAATAGTTGACACTACAGCTGCCCCCGCTGTTAAGAGTTTTTGCGAACGTATTTATTGATTTTGAAGGTTTCCTTTGTCTTGATTTACTTAGAAACACTTTTGTGTGGCATGTTTCTTTTTTTCTGTAGTATACTTTACGTTTTAGATTGTTTCTGCAGAAGCAGGCCAAGTTTAGATTAGCACCCAGTCCAGTGCTAAGAGGTTTCACTGACATTACGGAATCGCGCCAATCGCTCTAACATCGAACTTTAGCTTATTAATTCTGTCTTCCTTGAGTAGCGTATACCTGGAGGCGGAATTTCTAACATCGCGCTTTAGCTTATTCTGTCTTCCTTGGAAATTTACGTTGGCTTTTTACGGGGAATAAAATGAGGCAAACGCAACTGAAAACTTCAGTTTCTCTCCCCCCTTCAAAACAGCTGCTCTGCAAGATAAACTTTTCATAATTCTGCTGCAAACAATGTTGTATTTGATTATTCGTATTATAGCTGCTCTCTGTCTTTATTTGTAGATGTGTGTGTGTGTGATGTGTGTGCTTGGCCAATCAGGAGTCAGTAATTTTGCCTTCGTTAGAGAGAAAATTAAGAGAAAATGCCCTCTGTCTCAACCAATCAGCAATCAGTAATTTTGCCCTCTATGTTATGATGTGGATAAGTGTCTGGGTGGGGTATTGTTACCTTAGAAGCTCTAGTAATGCAATTATCTTTATATTCTAATTCGCTCCCCGCTCAACCGAATATAAAACATTTATCATGTAATAAGCAACCACTATTGGGGTGTGTCAACACGAGCCGTTGCGACCCTCTTTATTATGTCTTACAATCAACCTATATGGCAATAAAGTTTACAAGCATAATACGAAGAAAGTATCAAACACTGAAACTACAATCTCAACACAAGCTCGTATAACAATAGTATAAATATACAAATACTTATAATATTTTGTAAATACAAATATGAAAAACAAAACTTATAACCCTTAGTCATTGGGTATTTAATTTTGAGGGCGAAGGGACGGACGTATGGCTCGAATGAATGTAAATGAAGGCAACGCACTATATATACCAACGCTTCCGTAACCCATGATAAATACATTTATATTCTAATTCGCTCCCCGCTCAACCGAATATAAAACATTTATCATGTAATAAGCAACCACTATTGGTGTGTGTCAACACGAGCCGTCTGCGAACATAAAAGAACGGGAAAAAGAAAAACTGAATACCCAATGACAAAGAAACAGACAACAAAGACTGAACATTGTCCTTATTATAACCGTCTTTGGCTTTATCTGACTTCCATCGACCGTGCCTTTTAAATAATCTATCGGATTGTGCATTAGCTGCAGCAGAGGCACTTCCTGCTCTAAGGCTATGAAGACCATAATCTTCTTTCGGAAGGCCAACGGCGTAAAAAGCGCTAAGAACTATCTCGCGCGCTCTAGAATAGGATAATGGAGCAGAACCTCGGAATTTGTAAGATTTATCACCACTACAGAAAGTAAAAGGACGAAAAATGAAATCTTCACTCTCTGCTGAAAAAGACGCAACTGAAAAATATCACTGAGTTAACAGACAAGGACAAGTACACTTAAAAGTTTTAGCAATAACAACCCAGGCCCCGTCTCTATAGATATCAGTCTTACTACGTTGGACAAAAATTCTCAAGAAAGAATCTTCAAAATGAAAATCACACCTACGTAATTGAACTAACTCGCTAAAGCGAAAAAATCCTGCATAAGCCAAAACACACAAAGTAAGCACTCTTAAATCAGATAAACTGCGGAAGTGGACCCATAATGTGCAAATAAACGCTTGATAACCTCGGGAGTAACCGGCTCTTTCTTTTTAACTGGAACACTGAGAAGCCTTTTAGCAGATTCTATTAACGGAACCACAAATGGCGAATTACACGGGTCGGGCAGACCCGCTAAATCATGCACCCAGTTAAGGCCATAATGAACTTCATCAACAATACTGCATGAACGAGATTCTTGAATTAAAGTAAGAAAAAAACAAAGCAACATAAACACTAGAAGCGGGAAATATTACGATCTCTTTAAACTGTGAAGCCCACTTTTTCCATGCATTGAAGCCCCTCTCGTATTTCTTCGTGGTATTGGTGGATTTGCTTTTAAGAAGAACTGCGGGGAGATCTTGAGCCAATTTCCTGAGGCGCCTGTCTTCCACAAGTTGAAAATTAGGCTGCAAGGCATCTTTGACCACATCTATGAGTACAAAAAACAAAAAATACATTGCAACAACAGACCAAACAGGAAACACATCGATCTAAATCGGATAAATACGATTCTGACAGTATGCAAAACTGCTCAACGCCACTCGGCGAATTCCAGCTAAGAAAGAAAAACAAGCCACTCGGCAAACTATCTTCACTCAAAAAATGAGCATCCAAACCTGTAAATCATAGTAAAGCCACTCGGCGTAAAAATACTATGTACCACAACCCCTAGCGTCAATTCTGACAGCTAGCACTGCACTATTAAAATTGTCGAAACCAATGAGTGAATCCTTGTAACACCCAAGGGCAAATATCCCTGACGGGTCTGGGAAGTAAAGGGACTCAATAACATATGGTTGATATTCAACTGAACTCGTAAACAGAAAAGGCCAAAATCCATTAGACGGCCAATAAGGAACGACTAAAGTACCAACAGCAGTGCAAACAAGGAGGTGTTGGACCACCCTAATAATGCAATGTACTCGAGGAACCGGCCAATTGTTCTCTCCTGTCCATGAGACTGAAAATGCATCAACGGCTTCGGAACCCGGTACACGAAACCTATAATTAAACCTTGGGAGATGAGCATTGGATGCATTCGCAAACCTATCAATAGTATGCGGCCCCCAGAAACCATCCAAGTACGTAAAAATCTCTAGGGTAGTATACCAATCATCGTAATCTACGATCTTGCTAATTTCATCAGCACTAACATTAAGTTCTCTGGGGACCCATTGAGGAACAAGTATAACATTGTTCGTTCGGCAAAAATCATAAATATCAAGCGCAATAGAATGCAATTCCGGGTGAGGACTCCCTACATCAACAATACGAACAGCACCTTGGTTGTCAGAGTGCCATTTAACTGACTTGCCTTGAACTAAGGTTTTGAATGACGTTAAGGCAAAATGGATAGCCTTAAGTTCTCCACGCAGAACTCTTAGCAGCCTCGCATGGACTCCACATACGATGGGGCACCTCATTAGTGCCAACAAGGAAAGCTCCACAGGCAACATTACTAGCGTCTGAATAACTTACTAAAAGAGGAGCCTGATAAGGCAAAATAGCTCTAGAATTAAGGCTAATAATATTGTTCTTCCAGAAAAATTTTTCTGAAAGCAGCCATTATGAAGCCCGATATTAAAACGGGAATCCCAACTAGGTCTAGACTCTATGACCTTGTAAAGAAAACGGGTCTTAAGACGAGTCAGATTGCCCAAAACCGATGGCATGAACATAACATGACCTGCGATAGAGGCACAATCCCGAGCAGTAGCATAGGGCGCGGATTGAAGAAATTTGTCTACAAGAGCAATACAATTGGAAATACGTCTGTCGCTAATAGAAATCGAACCAGAAACAAGGTCCCAGTTAAGATCCAACCAAACAAGAGCCTGAGTAGGGTCCCATAGCGATTTGGTAGAATTGGCTACAACCCTGCATTGCTTAAAGATGACTGGACAAACAAAGAATGCCCCTTGGCAATTTGCAAAGAATCTCCCTTTCCACACCCATCATCGAGAAACACAACTATTTTAACACCATTAAACCTCCAAAATTTAAGGCACTTCGTAAAAACGTATGGGGCCGAACTAAGACCAAATTGGAGAGCTGCAAAACAAAAATATCTGACAGAACCAGAGAAAACCTAGGAAAAACCCAAAAAAGTTTGATGATCTGGGAAAATATCAAAATGGTGATAACCGGACTTGAGATCAAAACTAAAAAGGTAATCACCCTTGTTAACATATGATAATAACACCCTCCAATCTTCGCACTTAAACTTGTGCTTCCAAATAAACTGATTGACATGACGAAAGTCAAGAATAAGCCTTTTCTTGCCTGACGATTGTATAGACACGGAGAGAGGGTTAACAACGTGAGGAACGAAAGGCACTTCAACAACTGCGTGATTACTGACTAATTCGGATATAGCGGACTTATTATTGGGAAAATGTGCCTTACAAGGAGTACTAATGAACGGAATCCGATAACCACATTTAATATTATCTCGATAACAAAGCTATTGGCACCAATAGTGTGCCAATAATCTAATTTAGCCTTAAGTCTACCTTTAAGTACAGGCAATGCAGAATTCTGTTCAAATTCAAAAAGATTACGATGATAATCAAAATTGACTAACAAACTAGCATCTCTTTCCCTAAAAAATTCCAAATTGGAAAGATACATATCTAATATGTAATAAACAAAACTGGATACTTAACTTTAACAAAACGTTCCCGCGAAGGCTCCTATTTACCTCCAATGGCTGAGGGAAAACCAGACGTGGACTGACTGGAGCTTGAGGATCTGACTTGTGAATTAACTGGGCACTCGGACCTCCAATGTCCTTGTTGACCACAAGCGAAACAAATGTCCCCATGCTTTGCCTTGCCACCAATTCTAAAGGCAAGAGGATTGACCCTGAAACTTGGCTGATGTTGGCCGGCAACAGAGGTGGTGGTGGTTGAAGATGGAGGCTGGAAAAGGCTCCATTTGGTGGACTTCGCTTTCTGTTGCTGACGCTGACTACGTTTGCGAAGAGCTCTCTGTTCAGCACGGCGTATGCGCTTCTCGTCCTCTGACCCGCTTGCCAATTCGTCCAATAAATAGTCGTTCACTAAATCCCAGCCAGCAGAGGATTTATCTGCCAGTCTGATAAGTTTGTTGCGTTTCTTAATGTCAGAATCTAATTCTTCCAGGCAACTTTTAACGACGTCAAATTTTCGTTTAACGAGAACTTTGGAAGCCGAGTTGACTTTCTCTGCAAGACCAGTGTTAAAATAAAACTGCTTTTTGTTCCCTTCGAATTTGAACGAGATATTCGATTCTTCTTTAAGTTTCTTAGCAATAGAGTCGGTATTGCTCAAGGAATCTTCTTGAATATCACGTTTCAACGCGCTCAACATCTTGTCAAAATAATCTTTAAATAAGGAAACGTCGACGCTATATCAGCAGATTCGGCACTTGGCTGTTCCACCGAAACCGCAGAAGGTAGGGCTGGGCTGGAACTATTTTGAGAAACCGAAGGCAACGAAACTTCAGGAGGAATACATGTGTTCCGATGTGAGCGGTCTTCGACATCCGATATAATTTTGAGGGCGAAGGGACGGACGTATGACTCGAATGAATATAAATGACGGCAACGCACTATATATACCAACGCCCCCGCTAATGAACCAGTTGTAACATAATACCCCAGCAGGTTACGTAACCCATGTTAAATACATTTATTTTCTACCAAATAACGACAAAACTGAAATTATTGAATACGAAATGGCCACTGAATATAGCTAGAATTTAATGGATTATAAAATTACAGCAACAAGGTCTCCATAGCATCATATCTACCTGGAGTTTTGAGAACGATGCTACTCTTTTCAGTCGGCTGAGCGAGTGCGGTGTGCGTCGTTTTTTTGTCGCTCATAAACCAAAGTCGAAAAAGTCGGCAATTAAAACAAATATTGGCATTGCCATTCTTTTTTCATTTCTCCTGCGCTCTCTTGCCTTTCCTTTCCTTTAATTTCTCTTTCGTGTGATTTTGAGGCTCACTAGAGACATAAGACCCTCACTTGAGCGTTGTTCTGGTGAAAATGTTAAAATTTAGGAACCATGTTTTCAAAAACCAACTAAGCACAACTAGAGATATAGAGATATTTCACCAAACGTGTTTACAAAGGTGCTGAAAACATCGTTCGTCAGCTACTAACAATGAGAAGTCATTTCCTAGTGGCAACGCTGCTAGTGTTGTCATTACCTGTTACAGTCGGTCTTCACCATTGTTAAAATTCCGGAACAATGACATCTTCACAATGCCTCTGGTTTATGCTTTGTACTGCCTGTAAAAGTGAGCTTCATGTTATGGTTTTTGGCTGCAAACTCTTTGTCATCAGCACGAAAAGCAGAAAACAGGTCTATGCTGGGCTAAGGGGCGTAGGCTTAAATTGCAGATACAGCATTCTTCTTCAAAAAGCGGTGCGTAGGATTTTAGGGTATGGCTTCGGGAAAGCAGGAAGGCAAGTTTTCTCAGTGCTACTTAACCAATTTGAGCCCTTTCTTCTCTTATTTTGAGCTATTCATAGCCCACTCTCATTCAAATTTGCCGCTTCACAGCCTTAAGGTGATTCCATCGAAAAAGAAGTTGTAATGAGAATTTGTTGAAACTTTGCAGACCTACTAACTACACCTAGTACATTAAAAAAATAAAATAAAAAGAGGGGGTCACCGTGCCTGATTTCACGCTACGGGGCTGTAGTAGATAGGTAGTTTGCTATCTTTAGACAGCAATATTAAAAAACCTATCCTTGTACTAGAGACACCCATTACTTCAACAAAGTTATAACTGGCAATGAAATATAAGCATTATTCTTATGATAGAAGTACAATGTTACAGTAAAACTTCTTAAAATTGCCGTAACAATGAAACTAATTTGAAATAATAGGCAAATCGAGCGTCTGCACGGTTCCATTGAAACGCCTAAAATCTGACTGTAACAGTGAATCAACCGGAATATTTCAAAATTGAATAATGAAAAATTCTTCAAATTTGAATATATTATGTAAAGTCGTATTTTCCTTCAATAAATGGAATAAAAAAGTGGGGTCACCGAGTTCGTTTGGGAGAAAACGACCATTTATTTCTCTGAACAGCTCAGTTTCCATAGAAAACCTATAAAGTTCCAAACGCACGCGCGCTCGTGCGCGCGCTAAACACGCAATAAATGATGCGCAGAAAGGATGCGCAATGCAATTGAATGGAATCACCTTAAAATAACTAATGATGTCCACGCTTTCTGCGCGATGATGTACCCAACAATTTTAAATACTTCACGTATTTTTCCTGAAACTAAAATTGATTTTAAGCACCTATCAAAGAATTTTCTTTTGCTTAAATATGACATAAGTATATTCCTTTTCAGTGTATGCATTTGGTATAGAGTAGACGGAGTCAAACCTTGTCACGGCGTTTTCCATACATTGTCTCGGTATCAGCTCTATGTTCCACATTTCCCCCTAGAAGCATAAACTCAACTTCTAATTGTAAGTAAAGGGCTGATCACTTCATTTCTACGTTTGCTATATCCAGATCTAGACAAACCTAAAACGACTTACGTTTCCCAATATTCTTATAATAAAATGTGTTAGTAATTTCTTTCTTTCTTTCTTTCTTTCTTTCTTTCTTTCTTTCGTTCTTTCTTTCCTTCTTTCTTTCCTCCTTACAGTCGTAAGAAGCGTGTAAGGTGAGGAATTTGGTAAGTTGTCTCGGTTCAAGTTCAAACAAAAAAAAAAAAAAGGACGGCAACAATAACAATCGATAAAAAACAAAATAGATAAATTACAGAGAAGTATCATCGTCAGATACGACGAGCTACCAACATTCACTTGTACTCGACCTTTAGTCGAACACAACACAAAGGCACGCGAAAAACAACCTTCCTGTTCCCAACCCCTTTTGGTCAATACCTCCACTTAAATTACGGGTGTTTCGTACAGTGAAATCTATCACCACCATGCCTTTACTAGAATTGTCTTGGTGGCCATTACCAGAAATTCGAGTCACCGATCATATTTCAGCTTTTAAAAATGGCGGACGAAAATTACGAAGGATTGTATGGCATTACAGACAAATTTCTAAATACCCGAAACGTAAGCGAAGATGATCATCTTCCCCCGCTCCTAGAAGATAAAGGACTTCTTTAAATTTACAAAAACGATTTTGGTTACGTGGCTTTCGAATTAAAACTTCGGACAAATTGAAATACAAAAAATTACCCTAAATCTCTATGTCTTCTCAAATTTTTGTAAATATTCCTCACCAAAAGCTCTATTTTGGAGCTAACATCTTGCTTGAATTCATCTTCCCCCGCTCTCGACTACTTCATCTAAAGACAAAGCTTCAGAAACCGGCCCTGAAACATCTCGTATATCGATTGGGAAGCTCGGACAAATCAGCCGCTTTGAAAGGCAATATTTGGTTTATTCCCTCATGGCTTTGTGAAGGAGATACCCGTCATAACAATGCGAGCAAAAGAGAAGAAGTTCTGCCATATATCGTCTCTTTCCTTCGTTGTTTTGGTGGCCATTTTACTCAAATGTAACCAGGCATCTTCTTGCGGTAATACGCTGTCCAGAAGTCCTACAGGCGCCTTTAAAAAGCGGGAACAGTGGGTCTCTATGGGAGTCACGGGTCCTCTCGCGGCTAGTCCCGCGTGAAGTTACTATTGCGTAATTATAACCACCAGTTATACAGCAGCTGTTTTGTTGTAATTGATTTGCTTTTCTTTGCTGTTAGCTGTTATAAAAGTATTTTCTTTAGCTCAAGACAATTACTGATTGACTAATTGCTGTTCAGAAGCGAAAAACTGAACTAAATATGAAAGATCTCTTGAAATATAACTAATCCGATGAATGACCTCAAATATCTCGAACCTCAATCGGCGCGAAAGATTACTTGAAAACATCCTAATCTGTGCACAGTTTCCTCACCGTTAAGTCTCCTTCTCTTTATAGACGTTACATTAAGCATTTAACTGTACGATATAGATCCTAAGTCATCAGGAGAAACATAAAGCAACAGACACACATCGCGATTCGTGACAAACCCGCGTGTTATTTAGCAATCTGATACCAACTGGCACCCTCAAGGAAACCGCAGGTAACAGTGATCGCATGACCGAAATGACTCATATTTCTTGCAACAATGGCCGTATTTATCTTTAGTTAGAAGACGCCAATGTCGTCTCCGGCATCTTAGCTGTCCAGTATAAATACGGGTTTTAGGTAGACGACTTAGATTTCCAGACGTCTTTTGCTATGGACATCCAACAGACGCCCTTAACATACTTCTTTGTTGTCAAAGACGTCAAAGCCGTCTATTGTAAAGGCGAGACTTCGTTGCCGGGAAGGCCTTGTTCCAAACATCCCCTAACACTTCATGATATGTCATACCTAGTCCTCTAATTTTAGAAAATAGTGCGCTGCTAAATCTACTGTTCTAGTTGGACGTCCCTGAGGCGTCTCCGTTTTACACGAGACGTCCTTATGAACAGACGCCAAAGCCGTCTTGACGTCTTTGACATCCTCTAAGATAATTACGCCTAAAGGTGTTAACGAACAAGGTTAAATGCACTGGTTACAGTTCTAATTCATAACTCCAGCTACTTGGCGTAACTGTTAACAATTATTTTATGGACACTTAAGAGGAATGGGAAGGATCAAGGTAAAACACCTCAACCTCAGTAGGGGAGAAAAATGTTGATCCTGCCAGGATGGTATGTTCGTGTTCCACTTCACTTGGAACAAAGTAGCCATCGCCAAATTTTGTAAACGACTGGCTGTTACTCTGAGCATTATCAGCAACGTAGATGTCGAACCCTGTACCAAATGTTGGACCACAATGTGACATCCTGTAAATTGCGTATGGTGATTTATCCTCGGTCACCGTGCTCTTGAACGGTGGTAGTCCTTCTTTGTTGCGAAGAGAAAAAATGAATGCTTTATCCGTGGAACCATAACCACCACTGGATTCTGGAAAGCATTAAAATTTATTAAAACAGAACCTTTCTTCCAGGTACTTTCAAAGGATAAAAAGTCTTGGTGGGTGTTAGCCTGAGAAAACAGCCGACGTCTCGCAAGGTCGCCACGTGAGCCCTCGCAAAACGACGTCTGAGTATCGAGCGGAGAAATTCCATACTGATGACGCGTCACTTCCCAGATCTAGGTAGTGCTTCTGATTGGTTGAAACGCAAGGGAATTTTGTTTCAACCAATCAGAAGCACTGCCTAGATCTGCGTAGTGACGCGTCATCAGTATGGAATTTTTGCGCTCGTTTTTGCGAGGGCTCAAGTGGCGACCTCGCGAAACGTCGGCTGTTTCCTCAGGCTGAGGGTGTTTTTTTTTTTGGCACATGAAAAACGGTGATTTGGAGGTGTACTTGCCCTAATATAACCCTGTCTAAGGATAAGACAATATAATTGTATGATATCAATATTTCCAAATATGATAGTGGTAAAAGTCTAAAAGTATAGGAACAGGTTTTTTTTTTCCTTTAGCCTTCCTCACTCCAAAAAGAGATTCAATTTGTGGGTTCTAAAGACTGTAAAATTTGTATTCAGTTTCAGTTGATAATTTATTTGGGCAAGTAGCTGTAATCGATCGGTTAAAGCGGTAATGGCTGGACTCTTTTGCTTGTGCTTTTACCGCTGACAACGTTTGCTCACTCAGCTGTTTATTAGTGATGTCAGCACTGAGGACAGCTAAGGACTGACATGACAGACATATATTTAAAACAGTTATCCAACGGGGCGTACATCTGTTAATAGACACCGGCGAAAAACGGCATTCGTTTTCTGTACTCTCCTAGAGGATGTTTTTCGAGGATCGGCCATTCTCTTTTGTTTCCCCTCATTTCTAACCGAAACGACTACAACAAATCGTGCACTCGTCTCTGAAGCGCCTGACTAAGCATGCTATTTATTCCAAAAACAATCTTCTTCCTAGTTGCTTAGTTAAATAATAAACCTTCCTAAGCTTACCCCAAGGAATGTCAGTGAATCCTCCAAATACGTAATCCCCGCTTTTTATGATAGTAACAGTATCATCCTTCCCATCACAGTTGGTGTGGAATTTACCGACATCCCATCCGTGCAAAGTGGCGCGGTAACATAGCTGCCAATGGGAATTAGTCCCAACCACCGGCTCCAGGAACTGCAGAAGCCTTCTGGGATAAGATGCGTCCATCGATATTATTTGTGAAGGCAAAGGAACCGCTAAAAAAGTAATAACTGTATGCATTGAAAATCCGTTGAAGATAAAGATGGTGACTTAACTTTAACTTGCATAAGAAAAATTCCTCTGAAATATTGGCCCATTTTCAACCCCCGTTTACGCTCGAATCTGTGTAGTCCAATGGACAATGGATGATATTAAACTCTGAAAATTTGGGGGATAAATGTAAGTAATTTATTACACTCAATTTAGGGAAGTTAAAATTTCACCAAAATCATGTTATATTATCCGTTTCACGCAACCTGAGAATAATGACAGTGAGCCATTTAACCGTTATTCTTGTTATTTATTTTACTGTATTATTGTTTAGGAAAATTACCGGAGCAAGTACGTCCATCTCCAGAGAAACCGGGTTTGCAAACACAGCTGAACGATCCTTTGACGTTGTTGCACTCGGCATGTGTACTGCATTCATGTGTTCCTTCGTCGCATTCGTTAACATCTAAAATAAAATGAAGCACAGCAAATTAAGGATGATTTTCATATGATCGCTGCGATCGCTGGAAAAAAAACAAAAACAAAAACAAAACACTCCAGCGAACATTTGCGGCAAAGATCGCTCAGATAGACTTCAGTCTTATCTCAGCGATCATAGTGACCAGTGGCGATCGTTGCAAACATATGGAAACCACTCTCCAGTGCTCGCAGAGATCACAGCGATCCTTACGATGGTAAATATACCAGAACACACTGCGTCCTACGCTCATTCCAAGATGGCGTCAAACAGCGTGGTAGACTTCATGGATGAAGTACAGGGGTACAACTGCTTATAAAACCTTTTTTCAAAAGATTACAACAATGGGAACATGAAAATCAATTGCTAAAAGCAATTGGCAAAAATTTGGCATGCCTTTCCAAGATGCCGAGAAAAAGTCTAACACACAAGAACAGAGTAAGGTAGATTTTTGCATGTTGAATTTGAGAAATGGTGCGAACCAGATGTTCTTTTATCCAGGTTGCCCTCTCGGTCATTTTTTTTTTATTTTCTAAGCGAACGTAGCGATTATATGGAAACCAGCCTTTACCGGCGGTGAAAACGGATTTTATAACGGCCACTTTTTTGTTGTTCAAATGAGAGCTTGGTCGTTTCTAATCTTAAAACCTTACGATCCGACCTCCTCGTCAATAATGCGATAAACGACCACTTTTTGGACTCCCAAACCGCCTCTTCTTTGCAAATTCACCACGTGAATACAGGCACTCGAATTTCTGCGAGTGGCAAACGAAAAGGGCAAAGAATTACTCCTGTACATAGCGGTGACAGGTATAAGTAGTAGATAGTGATTTTAAAAAAACATTTCAAAAACAGCGCGCTGGACTTGTAATCAAGAGATCGTGTGAGGCTTGGTTTAAATCCTTTTCCCTGTCACTACTTATTGACTGGTCTTGGCAATTCCCAATTTAACTCTCCCATGCCTCATAAACAGTCAACTAAGCAGCCTCCTGCCACATGGGATTCTCAAAGTTGTTATGTCTCATTTACACTGCCGCGCTGGTCGTACCTTTAAACACAAACCTTGTGTGAATAGAATAGCTTTGTGTTTTTTAAGAGATAAATACAACTACAATGTTTTCGGAAGGGCTCTGCGATAAGACCGCAAGGTAATATGGGTAATTTATAAATAACGTTATCAAACTTGGCTATTGTTCACTTTTACACAAAATAAATCACATAGGCACGAGTTCATGGTACTTTCACCCATCTTATGGCACTGTCTACCGTGAAATTACATCCGAATCGCAGAAGACTTGTAGCTACCCATTTCGGTCTTGTCGCGTAAGCTCGAAGCTTTAAAATCCGACAGCGTTAATTAATATAGCTGTATACTTTTAGAGTACAACATTAGTGACCTTCGGATCGGACGACATGAGATTGAATACTAGTACGGCTATTCAAACCTACGGTGTGCATGCTCGAGATTATCATGTGTCATACCAGCTTGATTCCCAGAACATCCTTCTATAACAGCAAGCAACAAGGAAGAATGACATTGCTGGGTTGAAATGCACAATTCTGGTACTCGTCTCGTATTGTGATCTGAAGGTCGCTATTATTGCAGTACAGTGGAACCTTGATTTGCGCAATATAAATTGTAAAATTGATTCCACGAACCTCCATTTAACGAAGTCCTCGGTATAACGAACGATATTTTCCAGCCCAGTAATAGTGCAATGTATGCAAAAGATCCTCGATATAACAAACCGTGGATCACGAGATTTCGCTACAAAAAATTGATGAAATGACATGAAAAAGCCCAACGCCGAAAATCAGTTTCACCTGTGCAGTTGCGTCCATCACCTGTGAAGCCAGGTTTGCATGTACAGTTGTGTCCTCCCTTGGTGTTGTTACACACAGCATTTTCACTGCAATTATGTGTTCCTATTGCACATTCGTTGATGTCTAAAAACCGTAAAAAATTAAAAATAATAATAATAATAAATAAATAAAAAATAAACAAGATTCAAGGCGACTTAAATTTAACTTCAAATAACTACATCAGCGCAACCCGGATCCAACTTGTGTTCGCGTTTTACATTGTTTTCCATTTTTGAACTTTTTGTAATAACTATTGTCTCAACAAAGAAGACATATCATGCTCACCTTCACATTTGTATCCGTCACCAGTAAACCCTGGTTTGCAGGTACAGTTAAACGATCCTATAGTATTGTTACACACTGCATCATCAATGCAGTTGTGTTTGTCTGATGCACATTCATCAATGTCTAAGATAAGAACAAAACTCAGAGTAAAAACACAAGAAAACAAAGCTAAAGAAAGAAAGGGAATATATCGCCCTTCATTTCTAGGTTATTCAGTTTATTCAAATACAAGGGCTAAAACTACAACAACAGCGTTCGCATGAGCAAATGCGACAACTGTACACTATGCTACTCTGAAATAAATGCCCGGGTTTATTTTCTAAATATCTTTGAAATAATGGGCCCTCAAGAATTAAACTTAATCAGTTATTTAAATAGTAAAATATATCATATATCATATATCATTCTGGACATGTAATCTAGCTACCAAAACAATAAGCATAGGCACGATTTAAAGAGCCAGTGTCACCCAAAGTGCTTTGCGCGGTTGTGTTTTTGTTTTGAAGTTTGGCTGGCGCGTTTGCCGGACGTTTCGCAAATTATACCCTGCCGCACTGGCCTTTCAGCAAGCTGATATTTACAGTAGTAGCCTCTGAAAATAGTAATATCTTCATCGCTAGCTGTTACCGGTGAAAACAACTCTAGATCTGACTTTGTAGTCAACGCGTATGGAGCTTTGACAACAACCGATCGATTGATCGATCGATCGATCTCGATGGACGTAAAACCAGAGTAGCCACTTCCACTTGATATAAAAATAATAAGACAAAAACAAGTAGCAAGGATATTAACGTCTTCGTCGCTAGATGTCACTGGAGAAAACTACTCAAGATCTGACTTTGCATTCAATGCGTTTACATGGATTTATTACATGTACAGTCCGATCGATTGATTACGCGATCGATCGCATCGACCGATGTCGATGGACGCAAAACCAGAATAGCCACTTACACTTTTTGTAAAAACAGAACATAAACAGACGGTGAGCACAAGGAATAAATAAGCAAAACAGCACAAGCTCATTACCATAAGCATTATTTTGGAGCAAGCCCGTAGCTACTGTTATTTTGTGGTAAATCAACAACGTTCATTCTGTTTTCATTCGGCAGCGATGTAGCACTATTTCGGCAAACACAGTGTCAGTACTATTGCTGAAACCCGAAGATGCTTTTCTTTCCCTCCGCTACTGATACACGGACTCCTTCAGCCGTACAACTTTGGCAGAGCCCGGGAGACTCGGCCTTCGCCTCAACTTTCCTGAACCCTACGAGGCATCCCATTTAAAGATCTCCTTCTCCACCTCGAAAACACTTCAGAATTCGGAAATATACAACGAAATCGATACGGCCACACTTAAATGTGAAGTCAAAATTCACACTGGTGCTTTCGGATCGCTAACGGCAGCGATGGAAGACGATACAAATCACACTTCACGACAATCAAGAAAATGACGTATTTTTCACACAGGCAGCCCAAGCTAAGGTTGAGAGCTGCGCATAAAATAGACTGTTTTTTCCACGCTATGCATAATAATGACATCAGCACACTATGCATAATAATGACATCGGCAACATTTTAGAGTTTGTATGGAAATGATACAAAACGTCTCAAATTGCCACAAATCAGAAAGAAGTCGAAATAAAAAAGATTTGCCTTATTCCATTGTTGTATTGGTCATTATTTGAGGGCTTCCTGGGCTGGTTTGAAGCTTTTTGGGCCAGAAATTGAGGCTTATATTTTTCATGTTTACTGAACGTTTAGAATTAATTAAAGGCAGGAAACAGTTTCACACTGCACCTCACTTGAGGTTCGATAAATTCCATCACAATAAACGAATCGCCCTACAACTTCAAAGGTGTATTCTTGGGTCTTGTGCATACCTCTGTTCTTTCTCATGGGTTCCAGATCCTATTTTAAGCCGTCGAAAATCCCTCTTAAATACGAAACTCGCCTTTCCTGATATGCGTTTTCATTTGAAGTGCACACATGAATCATTGCGAGCCGCGTTTCGACGACAAAATGTCCCTGAGCCGGGGACAGGCTGAGTGAGATTGTCGACAAGCAAACACGACACTGCGGAGTCCAGAGAGGTCGGTTTACAGAAATAGAGAAATATTAGAACGGCCGTGAAATTCACTCGCCTCACTTGACTTGGAAAACCATAATTTTGTTTTAGGGACGAACGAAGAACTATCTTCTAATCAATCCATTCGATGATTTTTTGCCGAGTATTTGGCGCAAGTGATCCTGCTCACTGCCCGCAAATCAACCTCATTATTTAATCCACTCTGCCCTAAAAAAAAATTATTGCTGTGACCGTGGAAAATGCCCACCACAATTTCCATTCCTTTAAAAACCGGTGCAATTTCCTTTCTAGGTGAAAACTGCTCCTCGTCTCTTTTTTGCGGTAAACAGGTAAATGTGACGGAACAAATCACTATGCTAATATATTGTAGCACGAAGACATTAAAGCGTGCTCGTGGCGTCAAGTGAGGCGACTAAATTTCACGGGCGTGCCGATAGTTTTCTATTTTCCTCAAACCGACCTCTCTGGACTCCGCAGTGTCGCCTTCTGCTTGTGGACAATCTCACTCAGCCTCTCCCCGGCTCAGGGACATTTTGTCGTCGAAACGCGGCTCACAATGATTCATGTGTGCACTTCAAATGAAAACGCATACCAGGAAAGGCGAGTTTCGTATTTAAGAGGGATTTTCGACGGCTTAAAATAGGATCTGGAACCCATGAGAAAGAACAGAGGTATGCGCAAGACCCAAGAATACACCTTTGAAGTTGTAGGGCGATTCGTTTATTGTGATGAAATTTATCGAACCTCAAGTGAGGTGCAGTGTGAAACTGTTTCCTGCCTTTAATTAATTCTAAACGTTCAGTAAACATGAAAAATATAAACCTCAATTTCTGGCCCAAAAAGCTTCAAACCAGCCCAGGAAGCCCTCCAATAATGACCAATACAACAATGAAATAAGACAAATCTTTTTTATTTCGACTTCTTTCTGATTTGTGGCAATTTGAGACGTTTTGTATCATTTCCATACAAACTCTTAAATGTTGCCGATGTCATTATTATGCATAGCGTGGAATAAACAGTCTAATTTATGCGCAGCTCTCAACCTTAGCTTGGGATGCCTGTGATTTTTCATATATGAAAAATGTACCTCGGCGCGCAAAACACTTTGGGTGACACTGGCTCTTTAAGGGTGTTTGTTGTTTGTTTTCGGAACGCTTATCATAATGATCCCACAAGAAACTTAAACTTAAACCTAAACTTTAAAACGGATCGAATCCGAATGACACGTAAAGCCTCGTCTACTAATGGTCATTGTTCAAAAGAAAACACTTTCGGTTGATAATAGTCGGGCTAATCACACTAAAAACCGTATGGAAAACGTTGGTGTCTTACCTTTTTTACAAATTTCACCGGTGAAACCAAGAGGACAAATACACCGATAGCCTTTGTCTGTAAATCCAGATTGACAGGTACCGCCGTTCTCGCAATGGGCGGCCTTGTCACAAGCACTCTTTAAATGAAAGGAAATTCTTTAATTTAAAGAAACAATTGAATTATTCAAAAAAATAAATTATTACAAATTGAATTATTCATGTGTCATAGATAAATATAAGCCGAAAAGAAGTCAAGAAAGCAATAAAATGCGTGGAAAGAAAGAAAGAAAGAGGAAGAAGAAGAAGAAGAAGAAGAAGAAGAAGAACAACAACAACAACAACAACAACAACAACAACAACAACAACAAAGGAGAAGGAGGAGGAGGACGAGGACCAGGAGGAGAAAAAAAAGAAGAAGAAGTTTTGAACTTATACTTACATCCGCTCCATGGTAAAAGTAACCTTCTTCATCCTTAAAGTGGTCATCACGCCCTTGGTGAGTTGCATTGTTTAGTTCGCATCTGTATTTTCCATCCGAGTTTGAAGTACTTTTAAAATTAACACTGACACAGTTGGGATCATGGTAACAAAGAAGTTCACAGACATCCATATCAAGGACCATGACAGTTCTTATTTTGTGCTTCACCAGGCGTTTATTGACGAAGAAGAAAACAGATGGGAATGCCAAGTTACGGCAGTTACCTGAAAGAATCCAATGAAAATTAATAGCTGAGACAGAAAGGGAATAAATATTATTTATCTTTTTCATCTTCCTTTTCTCTAGCGCTTTCGCCTCTCTTAGATATCTGATTTTTGAAGAGAATTTCACGAAAACTTTCCCCAATAATTATGGTAATTGATTTGAGTCATCTGATTTTTTTGTTAATTTCAATTTGACATAAATTAACTCCCAAAGATGTCAAGAATTTTTTCCACGTATTTATATTCAGTTTCTTGTTAAAGTCACTCAGTGCTTGAAAATGATGGTAGAAACATCGAAATTGTCGCACCGCATTAATTTTTTATTTTCCTTTTAATTTCCTAATGGCTTTCTTGTCGGTGTTCGAAAAATAATTATAAGTATGAAAAAAAAAACCGGTAAAGTCTGGCTTAAGTAGGGTTTCAAAATTCTCAGTGTACATAGAAAACAACTAAATCAACGGCCTTATATATCATTTAGTCTCTCTAGTGAAAAAATATTGTACACAATATATTTTTGGACGAGAGCACATCCTGTTTGGCCAATAAACAATTGTCGGTTTAAAATTAATATTTAGCTTAACTTTATTTCATAACTATCGTTGGCACATGCAGGATTAAGTAACACAATAATAGGACGGGCCAGGTCTGCATATTAGAATGCTTATTTTGTTTAGGCAAGTTTCTTCTAACTTTCGATAAGTTTTAAAAGAAAAATGAAACAAAAAAATCTTTAACAAAATATATGAGACGACTTCTCAGTTTACTTGAGATCGCGAAAACGGCTAAATATGCAATTTCTTAGAGACAGTGAAATCCTAATCCACCTGCTAACGAACTGCTGATTTCAATTATCACACAAAGGGTAAACTCAAGTTGCCTTTCCCACAGTTTCTTTGTCACTTTTCTCAAAAAGTAAATTTTAGCATAAAAGATTAACAAATAAAATTTGAAAATAGCTGCAAAAATGAAGGAAAAAATGAAAAACATTGAGGTTCTCACTTGCCGTTCCCATTTAATTAGCTCAGTGTGGCCTTTATCGTCAGGTACAAGGCTTATTAACGTGATAGATATATGCCACGGCATACATGGTGGGGCCATAAAATTTCAGAAAATTCAAGAGATGTTTTAACATTAGTTAGCCCATCGATTTAAAGAATTTTGGATATAATAAGAATCTTGTGTGAGAGCGATATCCTCTCAGGGAGCTTTTCAGAATCTTCTATTGATTATTTGTATTTTAAGTAGCTATTTAACCACGAAGTCGGCTTATTGTAGGGGAGGGGGTTATCCAATTTTTAAAACGTGTTAGGATCGTCGCTACAAACGTGACAGCCTTAAAGACTTAAAAAAATACTTACTTAACTTCTGAATAAATTGATTCGAGAAAAGAGAAAAACATAATTTACACATTGTAAGTTGCAATTCCGGGCTTCAGTGGACTAACTTTTTTGACCCTAAGGTGACTTCTAAAAGGGTTAATTGAAACGAAAGTTTATCCACCTGCAAAATTGAACCTAATTCAGCAAGGGGTAAGATGAAGGTTATGAAATGTGTTTGTAAATTCTCCTCCATGAAATAATATTTTATCTTTGCCTTTTTTTAATTTTTCAAAAGTAAAAAAATTGAATGTTCTAAAAAATGGAGACGAGATAACTGGGCGACAATATTAATAGAATCGGATTCCCCACAGGCACCGTACAGCCTCAAATTGTTTAGCAGTTTACTATGTCTGTGTAAATTGAAGGTGATTGGGCCATAAAATTTAAGAAACTAAAAAAAAATGTTTTCAAATTATCTAGCCCTTCGATTAAAAATAATTTTCGATATAGTAAGCATTTTGAGAGCGACATTCTGTTAAGATCGAAGATTTTTTTAGCTATTTAATGGTGAAAGTAGGCTTGACGAAGGGGGAACACTATCTTATTTATAAAACATGTCAGGGCTGTCTTTACAAAGGTGCTAATTTAAAAGACTTAAAACACTCATTTTAACTTTTGAATAAATAGATAGTGAAAAATTGAAAAAAAAAAACAATTAGGGAATAAGTTGCATTTTGCAGCGGCTTCTTGAGTTATTTGTTAGTGTTAGGAGACCACTAAAACGGTTAATTAAACTGAAGTTAATCCACCTGTAAAATGGAACTCTTCAGCACGATGTAGAATATCAGTTCTGGAATATATAATTTTTATTTATGCCCTTTTCCTTTACCCTAAAAGAACACCCCCAGTGCTGCCTTGCCTGAGCTCTGTTTACTGGGCTTAAATAAAACACAACAAATGATTGGACTAATATGGCTATGGGCAAAGGCCCATAGCCGCTTTTATTTAAACATCCAATATCCTTACCAATCTTTTATAAGTAGTTTGGCCCAGTAAAGGTGTGGGCACTAAAATCGCAAACACTCAATATTATTGGATTTGAAACGAAAAAACTGTGGATAGGACCTGGGGAGGAGGAGGGAGTTTAGAAACACGTCTTGCACCGCAGACAAACAGGACGCAATGACAAGCACATGGCTTCGTAAGTCATGTGATCTACACGTAACCCTAATAGGGGGTCTAATGCATTGTGCTAATACCGACAACCCTCCTGCTGGTCCCAGGACCTCTCCGAATTAAACAAAACACCATCAGAGAAAAAGTGGCATAAAAATCCTATTTCCAGGGAAATATTTTATTTATGCCCTTTTCCTTTACCCTAAAAGAACACCCCCAGTGCTGCCTTGCCTGAGCTCTGTTTACTGGGCTTAAATAAAACACAACAAATGATTGGACTAATATGGCTATGGGCAAAGGCCCATAGCCGCTTTTATTTAAACATCCAATATCCTTAACAATCTTTTATAAGCAGAAGTAAAAAGGTTTGGCGTTGGAGACGAGACAAGCAACAACCCACGTATAACTTTCAAAAAATTCAAATGTTACTAATGTCACTTAAATTATCTTGAACCACTTATTTTAACTTTTGAATAAATAGATAGCGAAAAAAAAAACAAGTAGGGAAGAAGTTGCATTTTGCAACGGCTTCTTGAGTTATTTGTTAATGCTAGGTGAAGTTAAACCACCTGTAAAATGGAACTCTACAGCAAGGTGTAGAATATCAGTTCTGGAATATATAATTTTTATTTTTACTTTACTTTAGACAGAATAACCTGTCTTTGCCAAGTTTTTTAAATTTTTATTTTCAGAAGTAAAGATTTGGCGTTGGAGACGAGACAAACAACAAACCACATATAGCTTTCAAAAAATTCAAAATGTTACTGATGTCACTTAAATTATCTCTTGGTTTTTTCTTAATAAAATGAGTATAATATTTAAATAGGGGAATTTTGCGTGAACTATATTACCAGAGATAACAGTTTTAATACTCTATTGAAAGGGGTAATGATAAGTATTTATTGTAAATTAAGATAAACAAGAACAGCTTGTTCTAGGAGATTAATATAAGGAGTATCCTTCAGATGTACTTCTGGGGTCAAAGGAGGTACTATTATTTCAAACATTAGCAACTTTTCCGGTTCAACTTGTATAAATAGCTTGGAAGCAAGTTTCTAAAATAGCTAGCTTAGAATTATAAAAAAAAAAAGGAATACTTCGCACTCACTTTATTGTTCGCAACCACTTTATTGTTCGCAACCAACGTAAAGGCTGTTGAAACTTCGATTGTTTTAAGAATTAAGCAATTTTGTTTTTTAACAGCACTAATTATTTTGCGCCTTTAAGAGAAAAAGCGCAACAATGTAGCGGATATTCTTGTGCAACGATATTCTTCTGAAATTCTTGTGCAATGATACACAAAAGTAGAATAACTAAAAAAAACACGTATATTAAAAGAAATAAAACTTACCGTCCAAACAAGCTGACGCAAGTTTTGGAGACAACACCGTCAACAAAATGCAGAACTGAAGACAGGTATCCATGTTCTTGTCCCTTGATCACAGTTGCATTAAAAACTCGTCAGCTTAAACCATATGCTTCAAAGGGTAAATGGAATGATATAGCTTGTGGGCAGAAACTAACTGTTTCTAGCATCAGTCGAATTTTAACGTTTGTTTAATTGGAACGTTATAGCCGTCACTTTTAGCCAATGGAAATGTGGTGTTTACATGCCTTTCCATTTTACAAGCAAATGTTGAGTTTACGTTGGAAGTATTCTCATTAGCTAGTTGAAGTTTTTTTTTTCCTTTTTGGAAGCTGGTTAATGGCCATAGTCTTTATCCACAGGGAGTCTCTCTAACTATGAAAACACGTTTATTTTAAGAACTGTTCGCTGGTCGTCAGCTAGCAGATGTCAATTTGAGCAAATGGAGATATGAATAAATGCATTTGCAGAGAGTTACCTTTTATATGAAGATGTTCCACTTGTGCTATTTTAGCGAGCTTATACAACCATTTGTTTATTTGTTTATGAAAGAAAATTAAATATGTAGGGAAAATAGTACAGGACGTTTTCAATGACAGGAGTTCTACCTTTCACTGACGCTTCTCCTCGTAAGAAAAACGTTAAAAGAGGAAGATTTTAAACCATTTCCAAGGAGGTGAGGGTCGCTGAGATAAGTTTCAACCCTTTTTTGAGGTTTGAGTTAGTGATATTCAATGTTTACACACGCCAAGCGAAATGTAAATGTCTTATCTCCAAGAATCTTGATATCACACAGGCGGCCCAAGCTCAAGATAAGAGACAAACGCCGCGAACGTGACTACAGCGTATCGGCGTACAAGGTGGTGTTGTGTTACAACGGTTTGAATTATAAAGGTTTGTATGGGAAGACATCGGATTTGTTTTAAATAGTAGACAATAAATTTAACTAATCCCGTAGCAGCGGAAACTTTGAAAATCGCTAAGTCGCCGAAATGGCTTCAAATTGTCCTGAGAAGCTGGCAAATGACAAAGAATATAACAAGGCAACGGGATTAGTTAAATTTATTGTCAAACAACAATAATTTCTACTATTTGAAACAAATCCGATGTCTTCCCATACAAACCTTTATAATTCAAACCGTTGTAACACAACACCACCTCATACGCCGATACGCTAGAGTCGCGTTCGCGGCGTTTGTCTCTTATCTTGAACTTGGGCCGGCTGTGGATATCGTTTTGCTTAGAACTAACCAAAGCCCTGGGCAAACGTAACGTTCGAACATTGTTTTCCAACATTATGCTGGTCCAGTTGAAGGGTTTAGCACCCCATATTGGATACTGTTGGACTAGCATTTAAATTAGATATACATTTTATTTTCGATTAAACAGTTCACTTTTCCTTTTCATTTGTTTTCTACACAACAGTGTTGAAAGATTTATCCACGCGTCAAACTGTAATTGCTATGAAACCAATGTAGGACTGTGTTGGCCAACAATGTTGTAAACCCATTTAGCCTGGGCGTTAAATACTCCTCGAGAAGAAGAAATCTTATGTTATATTCAGTATGTCCCGAGTGTTCCCGACGGGATTCTATTCCACGATATTCCACACGTACAACGGCCCCATGGTAGCTCATTTGGTCAAGCCTCTAGGCTGCTGGAGACTGACGTGGCGAGCTTTCTAACGATTTGCCGGGTACGTCCCATTGTTTTAATCCCCGAAGATTTCCACTCGAACGTTGACTTACGTTTATGTATGAAAATGTTTCTGATTAAATTTGGACTGAATTTTGCTCTTTTACATATTCAAAAGTATGATTTTCGAAAGTATAATATACAAAAACTAACTAAGACAAAGCCAAAAACTCTTCACTAGTTAAGTCAACAAGGCATGCCTTTCAGAACATAGTTGCCAGGGGAATATTTCGTAATACAGAAAAAAGCAAATACTTTCAGTGCCTAGACTTCATATAAAAATATGTGACGAATTAGGAAATAAACAACAACGATAAGCCTAAACGCCTAAACCGTTTCTTCTTCTCAGTGTAATCATATAAACGCAATTTTGTACAGCGGAATATTTTCTCAGTCTCTGATGATGCCGTAGATCAGCGAAATCTCGGTACAGCAGCTTAAGGCCTCACTCAAATCATTACAAGATTATAAGATGCTACTGAAGGACAATACCAAACGTCTACAAAGATAAGACAACACAATGCTACAGGAACAAAAAAAATGTATTCTCATTTTCGATGTTTCTTACTCACTGCATTGTACAACTAACAAATTATAAAACCTCTACGTTTTATTATACATAATTGGTCTCAAATAGATAAGGGAGATCTCAAAGATCTCAAAAAAGAAGCCATTTTAATGAACCGGGGAATTTCAAAAGCAACTTCTTTTTTTTCCTCTGGCAGCTCTGCAGAGAGCTCTCTATAAGTAAAACTGCAAGCTGCCTTA
Source organism: Siderastrea siderea (assembly GCA_964030785.1). NCBI lineage: Eukaryota > Metazoa > Cnidaria > Anthozoa > Scleractinia > Rhizangiidae > Siderastrea > Siderastrea siderea. The sequence goes on from OZ034974.1 coordinate 6,190,146, forward strand.
CCCTGATTAACCTGATTAGCCCAGGGAAGGGGGGGGGGGGGGGGGGCAGGAAGGAGTTCACGCGCTGGATTTGAATGCTAATAGCTTAATTGATCTTTCTTTTTTTATTGGCTTTTTTTTTAGATTATCGCAGATTATCTCTACTGGTATCGTAGGGTTATGCATGGAATCGAATCCCGTTCAAGCCTTATTTTTTTCAGGTTCTTTTCGATCAACTGCCTAAGTTGATGTACTTTCTTGCGGTGGTCATCATCATTTCTTGTTTCATCCACAGTTCTAATTTATATATTCCATATGTATATGATTATTTTATGTCTTCACATTCATTTAAGTGGTTTGTGTAAATTTGGAATACGTTTTGGCCAATTTTGGGGGTCCTGGAAACAAAAAAACTCAGGAAATCCACGATTGCAACCGTGTGGAAATAACCACCTAATTTCTACGTCGCGTGACCTCAGCATGATCAACTCATGTTGAGGATTTAAAAGGAACCATCTTTGGGCGTGCTCTATACTGTTGAAGTTTTATTATTACAGCTTTGATACTCCTTGAGTTAAATAGGGAGCTATTTGTGCCACCCCCCAACCCCTAAAGGGTCTTGTCTTGAACACCAAATAGTTCAAGCTAAATAGGGTGAACACCCAACATTTACTCTAGTTAAACATTGTTTATAGCTGTCGTATGAATGTAATACCTGAACCCGTATTTCATCATCAATTTGAAGTTCCCTTAAAGTTAATATTATCCTAATTTTGTAGGTAGGGATTTGTTGCGTTCGAAAAATACAACCGGGTATGTCTAAAGGACTAACAGAATGACAATAAAAAGGGATCTATAGCATCTAATATAAATTCCAACGAAGCTCAAAATGTCATTCGTTCACCTTGACTGGTCACACTGCTATGTGGCCAAGTGCTCGTTAGACTGATTAGGAGGCATATTGGGCTTGCCTCTATTACCACTAGCTCGATTTGTTAGATAGAGAATATCTCTCTAGTCCCTAGCTTGTTCAGATCGATCCTATTTCCCGCTTCAACTGTAAAGGAGCTACGTCACGGATAATGCATCTCGAAAAACTTGGGCCAATTTTTTCAAGTTTGTCATTCGCAATCCGTCTTAATCTCCGTCAGTCATAACCATCCTTGTTTAGTTTTGGTTTATTATCACTTCTTTGATGTTTTCAACCTGCGAAAACTATTATTTTGAGGCTCCTTCAATGTGAAAGTAATTTTGTAAGATAAGAAAAATGAATGAAAATACAGTGACATAGCTCCTTTTTAAAATAGCCAACTAACCAGCAAGCTATCACCGATTAGAGTTCTCTATATGTAGCTAATAACAGGTGAAGAACCACAGACTTGGTACAAACTGACTACCTCAACATATCAAAAACACTATCTGTCATGCTTTTATATGTTCTTTTACAGTTTTCTTTATTTCAAAACCCCTTAGCCGGCGTAAACGGGGAAGGGTAAGGGGGGCAAGAACGCGGGAGAAGGGGGACTGGGGGCTAGGGACGAGGGAACGCCTGCTACAAAGACCCCCATTTTTTCATTTCTGATTGGTTAATTTTTGACAGTACGTCCCACGGGAATGACGAATTTGACGAGGACGTGCAGTTAGAAGATTTGAACTTGGTTGCAGCAGGCCGGGCCAGGTAGCGAAATTGCAGTCTTGAAACCAGAGCGAGAAACGGCAGTTAGAGCTCTGCTAGAGGGGAGAGATGTTTTAGCGGTTTTGCCAACGGGATACAGTCCTAGAGAGAAGAGATTTTGTCATTGTCCGAGAAGATTTCAAAAAAGCATTGCACCGTTTCACGCGTGAATTTCAAGGCAGTGTAAATATCCCGTTATCGGAGCGAAGACTCGCCCTTTGAGAACTATAAATCGGAAGAAGAAGCCCTAAGACTAAGAAACGCTCGACACCTTAAACAGTGGAACTCAGAGAACTAAAAGCGAAGAAATTATTCTTTGAGAACAGACGGTTGTTTTAAAGAGAAATCTACAGTTGCATGAGACATCACTCAAGCTTTTGACTTTGTAGGGAATCCATGGTAAAGTAACTTACATTTTTGATTGTAAATTTGTAATGAAATGTCTTTTTTGTTGTTGTTGTTGTCCGATTCTTCATATTATGGCTTTCGCGTAACTTTTGAAATTTTAAAACGGGCGCTTCGGTCAATATAAATGCCGTTCAAAGTGTATCGCGGTTCTTCGCTTGCGTGTTTTAAAGTAAGCTTACCTTTCCTAGAAGCGAAAATTGAACGCATTTGATTTTCAGAAGCAAAGAGGGGTTTATCTTAATAAATCTTTTTATTTAGAAAAAGCTTCGTGTCTCTTATTTCGAAAATAAGGGCAATTATAAGTTGTTCTTTGATTGCAAAAAATTTTTCATCCTAACTTTATTTTTAGACGCTTGATTAAATTCCTGCGTGCAGTCAGTCATGCAGAAAAGCGTGCGCCTGTTTCTGATTGGTGGTTGCATTGACAGTTAACTTAATTGGATTACCTAAAAATCGGTGGGCGGAGATGAAAAAATGGGGTCTTTGTAGCAGGCGTTCCCTCGTCCCTAGCTTCCAGAACCCCATATTTCTCCCGCGTTCTCGCTCCCCTTCCCCTTTCCCGTTTACCCCTGCTAGGCAGGCTAAAAACCCCTTTGTTTCCCCCACCCTCTTCCTCCCTTTTAATGATTATATACTACATGATACGTCAATAGATTACGTTTATAAGGATATATGGGTCTTGATTTGGGCCGGGCGAATAATTATAACCTGTGGCCACTGCTTAAATAAGCTCTTTCCGAAGAAATAAATAATATTCAATATTAAGCTACAAGAAACAAGTAATTATTGTTTGAGCCCCGCAATTCACGAATGGCCCTAAAAGGATAATGCTTAAAAATGTTGCATGGAAGTCTCTATGGATGAGGGGATGAAAGGGGGTTTTGCGTGATACGTGATCAAGCGGTTTTAATTTCCGTGATCTGTGAAAGTGTGAAATTATAATACGTGAACTGTGAATGTTGTGCTTGTCGTGACACGTGAAACATAAAAAAGATTATCCGATATTCGTGATTATCATTGAAATATTTCTCGTGAAAATGGATTAGATGGGTGGTAACGTTCTTGGGCCTTCTTGGATCCTCACAGGAGTTTTTTTTTTAACCTGTTTTAAAGTTTCAATGGCAGGATTTCTGCTTTGTTGACGTCAATGACCTTGGGCAGACCTTAGTCTCCGCATGACATTTGTGACCTTTGTACTGCGGTCACGGTCAGTCCAGGTATGCCAGCTACAATGGCCGACAATACAGACAATGAACAAATGTTATTAGAGGGAGTAGTTTATTATGTGGACCCCAAATCTGTTGGAACTCTGGCTTTTCTTGGAGGGAAGGAAAGAATCCGTATTCCGATCACCAGTACGCATTCTTCTCTAGAAGCTTTAAGGCGGCACATTATAGAGTATGCTGGTTTGAAAGCTGAATCGGAAAAGCGTGGTCTTGGATCCTGTATTGAAATAAAACTCTGCCGGTTAGCAAAGTCCGCAGAGGGTAGCAAAGCTTATGTTATAAACACGCAGGCACAGTGGGACGAAGAGAGGCCTGTTTTTTTAAAGTCACCGTCGACAACAGCATTACAAGGTGAGCAGTTTATTTTTAATATTCGCACGTGTTTGTGAATGGTCACTGAAAGACGCTAAGGTCAGCCTACATCCTTTTTGGGTTTGTGACGGGATTTCGTTCAATTCCCCATTACGAAAATGTTCTATGCCTGGCTCTTTTATTCTCCCTAAACTGAAACTTTTTGAAAAAGATTTAAACGCTTCATTGTGAGAAGCAGATGTTCTGGCTGTATACCATTGGTATACAGCTGTTTACAGACATCCACACAGCTATTCCAGCCGGATGTAACACAACCTGATTTGCGCAACGCAAAGCGAAAGACCGTACATCTTCGACATTTTCATCCGATGGCGAGACACAATTATAAGGAGAGACCATGGGAATTTTAACATCGCAGATCCTCTTTATCTCTCCTAGAAACAAGGTTTCTTTTATACGTAGTCCTATGAATGGCAGTATTAGGGTTTTCCGTGTATATATATTTTAATTAATTTTAGTCTGGTTTGATCTTTTGTAGTCAATGTCCTGAGGAGAGAAATTGTTTTCGCAAAAGATTCCCCCGTTATAAAAGTAACAGTAGCTGGCAAAGAAATAGCCGCAGCGAGCCAGACCAAACACGGAAAGAATCATGGCGGTCATCAAAACAATCAAAGGAAGCTGGGTGGTGGAACAAAGCGATCAGCAACAAAAGCGGAGGACGAACATCTTGTAAAGCGACTAAAGATGGGTGAAAATGTGGAAAGGAATGAAAGGCAAATTAAGCATTTGGAAGAACTTAATCAAGGTATTTGTTTGATTGATACTTGGTATCCATCTGGGGAGCTCTGAAAACATGACTTGGCTCGACTGGACTAATGGCTCGCACTTGACTTGTGCTACGAATAAAATCCTGAAAATACAATAAATGCACGCAAAATGGTATCATTTGCAACTGGTCGTTATAATTCCGAAATATCGTGGATAGATCCTGGGCCTAGTAACACTTGATGAAGGCGTTACAGTACGTAACTGAACTCAAGAAATATGCCTTCCAATACAGACAATACACCTTTGCAAGTCTTTGAGATTCTTTGTTCACCTTAATTTATATTTGGCTCCAAGTATTTCGAAACAAATTTACAAAATTTGAAAGCCAATTTAACTCCTGGAGTGTGTTCACCGACTAATTAAAGTTAAAATATTTTTGTAGCACTTGAAAGCATGTCAAGCAGTAAAGCAACAAATGAATTCACAGTCAGATGTGGTCGCTGTCAAAAGTTGAAGCTTGTTCCAACGGACAGGACGCCTATGGCTAAGGCACAGTATTTTAAGAAAAGTAAGTAACATGTTTTACATGCATTGAATATATGATGGCTTATGCAAGGAACTGAACAGTCGTTACAGGGGTTTTACAGAACTGTCAGCACGTTAAAAAAAGTCGAAAGAAAGATGTTTCTAACAGATTCCACTCCATTTGATTGACCTTTGGTTGCATATATATTTATTTTTTTTATTGCAGAACACTATGACACTGCTTGCCAGAAACGCCAAAACGATGAAGACGCAACCCAGCAAAGTATTTTGGCGATGGCCGGCATGAAAAAGAAAATGGCTGATTTCATAAATAAGTCCAAAGCCTGCAGTAATGAAGGTCAAGGGAGAAATGAGGTGACTGCTGAGGAAGAGATGCCAGTAGACTACGACAGTGATCGAGACATGGATGTAGACAATATGTAAGAATATTTCTGTCATCGTAGTTTAACTTAGGGAGACCTTTCACTGCTGCATCTTTTAATTTACAAGATCATGTGTGAAGATCGCGGTCTGCTATGACGAGTCTAAACGTATCGATTTTTTTCGGTGGAATATGGTATCAATTATTTTCTAAATGTAATTATCGCACGTTGAGTTAAATCAATTAATGTTGCAGTGTATACAATCCCGGGTCGTTAGTTTATTTTTCAATAAAAAATCCCATAAATGAAAATGGTATTGATTGTAGTTATTTTACTATCTCGGCAATCTACAGGTTTCAAGAAATGACTGCGTCCATTTCAACGACTGCAAAGTCTGCACACGAATACGTCCAATACGGAACTGTATTTGATGACGTTGATAGCGATCAAGACAATGAAGCAGTTATTGATCTGGAAAGTAATAGTGACTGCTTATCAGCCTCTGACAGCATCGATTCTAACTATTCTGACACAACCGATCAGTTTTCCACAGACAGTGACATAGACCCAGAGTATCTGACATTTCCAGTCTCATTTGAGAAAGCAGACGATGTTTGCGTCAGACTAAATGAACTAGTTCAAGCTGGTAGAATTCCCAGGGACAAAATATTTTACAAGTATCTGAATTCTGTAACATTAGCCATGATCGATCCTAGTCATGAATTCGATGAAGAAGTAGTGAAGTTTTTCAATTCTATTAAATTTCTCGGTGGCGAGAGAACAGTCAATTTCGTCCGGGGCCCTATGTGGCATGGCTGTGGGAGAGGAGGAGTACAAGATCCTCAACAAGCAAAACCAAACCTGGGTGGACCCTCGCGAACAACAAGAAGTAAGTGTTCCTCTGGGTACACAACCAAGAGCGGTGCAGTGAAACCATGGCTGGATTCTTTTCTACAGATTGCAAATGATCCTCAGCTGGGTGTGGAGCCACTCATAGAAACACCAGTCTTGAAGGTCTTTGGTATCGCGATGGAAAATGACAGCACCGCATTAAAACCAGCCATCCAGTACGACGAGAACCAACAATTAAATGTTGGCCTGAGAGATAGGGTTGATATCCGATTTGTCAACGAAAATCCAAATCCGAAACCTGAATTTCTAAAGAAAAATGTTGTCTCAGAAGCAAACGTAACCTACCTATCCACTACGGATAACAATGTAGCGATGCCTGTTTGCGTACGTTATATGCCTAAGACAGGAAAGAGTGGAGAAGAAATGAAACAACAGTTTCTTGACGAAGTTGACGTTCTACAAACATGTCACCATTGTGTAAAGGTAGTGGCATCCTCAGAGCATGTTCTTGAAAAGGAAGCGACAGTTATTTGCAACAGCTACTGTGACACGTGCATAGCAATGAAAACAGTGTGTGGCGAATGCAAGGAACTAGGGCATTCCTGTCACATACCATCTCTGAGAGCTTGTCGAAGATGTCTTGAAACAAATCAACGATGTTTGAGAGCTGCTGTCCTGGTTGTGGCTACAGACTGTGAATCTGGCAATAAAAAGGCCTTTGAACTGATCACAGAAAGTAGAGCAAAGGGGGATTTGGATCCTCAGTTCATATTTATTTGTCTCCCTGACGCTGTGCATGTGGGCAAAAGCCTGAAGTGTAATTTTGCAAACTGGATGGTGCTATTACGTAATGAAAGAGCTTGTCTATCTGTCGTTCGCACAATCAGAGAGTCAGATCCACATCTCAAGAAAATCCTACCAAGAAACAGTGTGTTAAACAAAGACAGGATGGATGTAGACTGTGTTTTGCATCTCTCAAAGGACTGTGTGTTGTCACATCTTGAAAGAGTCGGTCGCGTAGTCCACTCGGTTGTTCCTGACAGCTATAAAATCAATGACACCAACAAGGTTGGTCTCTATCCTCATCCGATTGCTGTGTGCGTTGGGGAGCATGGAAAACTTCTGGTTTTGGATTATGCACCACTGAAAAACACTTCAAGACTGCTGGAAGTTAAACTCCACGTTCCTGCAGAGGTTAAGATTCTTGGAGAGTTTTTAGGTGCCAAGTCAGTGGTATACATGGGCGGTATTGCTTATGTATGTAAACCTACATCAGGGATTCAGATAGTTTCCATAGCTGCCACTCCTAAACTTCAAGTCAAGAAGCTGAAGAAAGAGGGACTTGTCAGTGAGCTACAGCAAAGAGGACTGTCTATCGAAGACACAGTGGAAGTGCTGCAAAAGAGACTGAGTACGCTTTTGAAGAACTTAGAGAAATCGTATATTGACCGAAACGTTGACTTGGCTAAAGTGCACTTTTCTCAAAACATCGAACCATCTTGTATTGCAAAGGCGAGTGACTCCATTCTTGTATGTGCCAGCGATGTGGAAGGAACCATTTACACGATCACTTTGGAGCTGAATGGAGTGGCAGTCGAGGGAAATGTTGCCTTTTTCTCGAAGTATCCTAACGGCTGCAAAGAAGTGATTTCCATGTGCGTGAGCTCAAATGTGCTGTATCTTTCACACAAAGGGGAACCTGGAGGTGTGGTTGCTATAAAGATGTCTGATCTTACCGTTGAAATGGTTGTCAAGAATGGAAGTGCACACTGCGTAGAAAGTTCTCACGTTGCAGCTTACAGAAATGGAATTGTTTATGCTGACACAGAAGGTCGCCAGATCAAAGCAAAAATCCCAGGTGAAGAGGTGACCGTTATTGCTGGCAGTGGAATAGAAGGAAACTGCAATGGAAGAGCCAAAGATGCCTCATTTTCTCAACCTATGGGCATCTGTGTTGAGCTCGATAGGAACATATTTGTAACCGACGCGCAAACGGGCTCTGTTAAGTTAATCACCACAATAAAAGGCACTGCAGAATTCTTGAAACATTTGGGGATGTTGTACAAAGCCTTCTCCGTTCACCAAAAACATCAGGTGGTGGAAAAAATTTCATTGGCTGACGCTATAGAGCTCCTGAAAGTCCTGGATAGCTACTTGAAGAGATCAACAGATGAAGTGATTTCTACCTTTGACAAACCAGGCAAACCCATGGGAGCGAAGGGGACTATATCAAGTCAAACGCAATCGTCCGTTAGCATGATACTTAAAGGTCTTCAAGATCTCGCAGAGCTGTTAAAAGAGCTCAACACAAGTTACGAAGTAGATCTTCACACTTGCCTTACTGTCCAAGTGGAAAACCTTCACGCTATGGGTCATTTTAAGGATCAATTTCCCACTTGCTTACAGTATGCTCGAAATCTGGCAAATACTGTCTATGAAAGCATCAAACGAGCTGTTCGGTGGGCTGCTTACTACTTTACCCACGAGAAGTCGTACTACCCTGTAATTCCTCAAATGACACCACTGAATGCTCTTTCAAAAATGAACCACCTAAAGCCCATACGGAAGCTGAACAGCTGCGAGAAAGAATTGATGAGGGAGTGGGCAGAAAACTACGGCAAGGCCGTCAGACAACGCACCGTGCGTCAGGAAACGACGATGTTTAAAGCAGGCACACTGCCATTAAACATGTATGCAACTTCTGTTGCGCAAAACGAGAAAGTGACATTCCAGACAAGACCTTCGGAAGCTCCTGTAGATGTTGATCAGAACGAACAACAAGAGCATGCGGCAGAAATGTCAAGAGAAGGTAGCAGAGATACAGGGGATTGTGAACAGGAATCAGAATATGACACAGATTCAGACATTGAAGATCAAGTAGACAACGAGGACGAAATGACTTTTCTTCGAGCAGTTACTACTCGTAGCGGAAGAATGGTAAAAGTCACATCCAAGTTCTTCTGAGTTTTCGTTAGACCAGTTTAAGGTAAGAGACAAGGGAAGGCCAAATGACGTTGACGTTAAGTACTATTCTTCATCGATTTACTTTCACTACCTTCACCTTCACTTACAGTATTTGTGGGGGTTAAAAAGTATATCATCGAGTCTAATAACATATTCTAAAAATGACAAGCCTCATAAAAGCATTCGCTAATTAAAATAATTAAAAAAGGAAGCTTTCGGTCTTCGAACCACTTTTTAAATCCTACATCCACACTAGCTGCACTCAGTCTATAAGAGAACTTCCAGTTCTAGATCTAGAGTGTATCCATGAGGAGACGATGACTTTCCTCTCGAAGTCGTAACAACTTGAGCGAAAAAACTAGCCTGCGATCAGGCCTTTCCCCTACATCTCTCGTCAGTCCTGGGAGAGAAAAACACCGTCGTCTGACCGGATGTTAATATAGAACTGTCCGAGCAATGCAAATGAGTCTATACGCGCAATTTTCATCAGCTGAAATTCATCACTATTGTCAGGTACAAGAAAAGATAGCTCCCAAAAGATAACATACACTGTACTCATCAATTCTAAGAGTAAAGAATAAAACAGATAGACACGTGAAGGGCTTCACAGCTGAAATCGTCCTTGGTTACAGTGTTATTTTCCGTGAATCGTGAAAGTGGAACATTAATTACCGTGAACCGTTATTTGTCGTTTTTAATAGCCGTGAACCGTGCACAGGACCCCCCCTTACCACCCCTCATGGATCATTACGGAATTTCGGACGTTAAAAATTCTGACGTCTTATCTCGGACGTTTAGTTTTCAGACACCTTTTCTCTCATTTCGGACACATTTCGGACAAAAATTTCGGTCACTTTGCTGAAATACGCCTAAACTAAATTAACGCCGACAAAACATGAATTAGACTGAAGTAAGATCTGTGAAAATGATAGTTTTACTGCACTTCAAGGTTTTACAGAAACACCGACGAGAAATAACACAAATTCAATCAAGCTTATGTCCCAAGCAGTGTCTCAACTAGAGTTCGGTAGAATTCGGCAGTATCGATGCAACAGTTGAGGATGAAAAGTATAGACCTTCTCCAATTGCAAAGGGAGGGCTTGAGATAGTCTTTCGAGCTACGTTTAAAATTGACGACAGCAAGCGCTTTCTTCTTCGTCGTATCAAAGAGCTTATTCAAAAGAACTATGAGCTTCTTGATCAATAACCTCAGTCATCCATAGCTACAGATGAAGAATAACCACACACTATAGCTAGTGACAATAAAGAGGACCTTTCAGTTAAGTTGATTGATGATTAAGCAGAAGAGGACTAGCACCACTGGCGTTGGCAATGGAATTATCTTGACACTGGGCTTGGATCGAAAATTGAAATGGCAACAGCCAAATGGAATTTATCTATGTTTTTGGCTTTCATAAAAAGAAATAAATTTTTCCTTTCCAGTGATAAAAACAACGATATCTTGTCAAAGCCTAATCCGAATTCTAGCTATATATTAGTATGTGTAATCAAATGGTGACGAGTGAAATTAGGAAATAATTTCACTTGCGTTTTGTCAAAATTCTAATAATTTCCCGAGCCTGAAGGCTCGGGAAATTATTAGAATTTTGACAAAACGCAAGTGAAATTATTTCCTAATTTCACGAGTATACCGTTTGATTACCTATTAATATCATGGGTGACAAATTACACTCACAATCGTGGGGTTTTGACTTGTTTATCGGATCGAGAACTCCTTGAGCATTGAAACGGTTTAACGGCTAAAGTTCACATTTTTCTGAGTGAAATAATGAAAAAATCTTGTGACAAGTTTTTACCACGCTTTGACGATTTCGTGTTTTTTGTAACCGACAGCAAAATACACCAGACTCTGAACTTTTACTTGAAAAGTACCAAAGCAAATCGCTTGGCAAAGGTTATCCGCGTTTTATCCGGCAAATTCACTGAATCGTGCACTACGTTGCTCCATCGAGCAAGGCTCAGAAGGCTTCACAAATACATTCAAAATACGCACAGCAAACTTGTTTTAACGAAAGTAAACTTCGGAAGCAAATTTGTATTTAAAAACTGACCTTTATTCCATTCGAAGAAGTGCCCAAATCCACTGAATTACTTCTCTGAGTTCGCGGTCAATCACTCGATCGCTGCAACTGGCTCGCCGTTCAAAAATTTTCGCTGTCACACTATCAAAAATAATCTCTTCTTTTTAACTCGCAGGTGATTTCTGAGAAGTTCAGTCAATTAAAAGTCAAAATTTACAGATTACCAATTGTGTCCTCAATGAATATTTCCAGAATTGCTGTAGTTCTGCACAAAACATCTTCATCATTAACCTCAACGCCATCTTGGCGCTGAGCTATAGACTCGTTGCCATGGCAATTTTGTAATTTCACATGTGAAATTATACATTAACGCTGTCAGGGCTGTCTTTACAAAGGTGCTAATTTAAAAGGCTTAAAACACTCATTTTAACTTTTGAATAAATAGATAGCGAAAAATTGAAAAAAAAAACAAGTAAGAAATAAATTGCATTTTGCAGCGGCTTCTTGAGTTATTTGTTAATGTTAGGATGACTACTAAAACGGTTAATTAAACTGAAGTTAATCCACCTGTAAAATGGAACTCTTCAGCACGATGTAGAATATCAGTTCTGGAATATATAATTTTTATTTTTACTATACTTTAGACAGAATAACCTGTCTATGCCAATTTTCTTTATTTTATTTTTTTTTCAGAAGTAAAAAGGTTTGGCGTTGGAGACGAAACAAGCAACAAACCACGTATAACTTTCAAAAAATTCAAATGTTACTAATGTCACTTAAATTATCTTGAACCACTTATTTTAACTTTTGAATAAATAGATAGCGAAAAAAAAAATAGAAAAAAACAAGTAGGGAAGAAGTTGCATTTTGCAACGGCTTCTTGAGTTATTTGTTAATGCTACTGGTGAAGTTAAACCACCTGTAAAATGGAACTCTACAGCAAGGTGTAGAATATCAGTTCTGGAATATATAATTTTTATTTTTACTTTGCTTTAGACAGAATAACCTGTCTTTGCCAATTTTTTTAAATTTTTAGTTTCAGAAGTAAAGATTTGGCGTTGGAGACGAGACAAACAACAAACCACATATAACTTTCAAAAAATTCAAAATGTTTCTGATGTCATTTAAATTATCTCTTGGTTTTTTCTTAATAAAATGAGTGTAATATTTAAATAGGGGAATTTTGCGTGAACTATATACCAGAGATAACAGTTTTAATACTCTATTGAAAGGGGTAATGACAAGTATTTATTGCAAATTAAGATAAACAAGAACAGCTTGTTCTAGGAGATTAATGTAAGAAATATCCTTCAGATGTTTTCTGGGGTGAAAGGAGGTACTATTATTTCAAACATTAGCAACTTTTCCGGTTCAACTTGTATAAATAGCTTCGAGGCAAGTTTCTAAAATAGCTAGCTTAGAATTATAAAAAAAAGGAATACTTCGCACTCACTTTATTGTGCGCAACCAACGTAAAGGCTGTTGAAGCTTCGATTGTTTTAAGAGTTAAGCAATTTTGTTTTTTAACGGCACTAATTTTTTTGCGCCTTTAAGAGAAAAAGCGCAACAATGTAGCTGATATTCTTGTGCAACGATATTCTTCTGAAATTCTTGTGCAATGATACACAAAAGTAGAATAACTAAAAAAAAACGTACATTAAAAGAAATAAAACTTACCGTCCAAACAAGCTGACGCAAGTTTTGGAGACAACAGCGTCAACAAAATGCAGAACTGAAGACAGGTATCCATGTTCGTGTCCCTTGGTCACAGTTGCATTAAAAACTCGTCGGCTTAAACGATATGCTTCAAAGGGTAAATGGAATGAGATAGCTTGAGGGCAGAAACTAATTGTTTCTAGCATCAGTCGAATTTTAACGTTTGTTTAATTGGAACGTTATAGCCGTCACTTTTAGCCAATGGAAATGTGGTGTTTACATGCCTTTCCATTTTACAAGCAGATGTTGAGTTTACGTTGGAGGTATTCTCATTAGCTAATTGAAGTTTTTTTTGTTTTCCTTTTTGGAAGCTGGTTAATGGCCATAGTCTTTATCCACAGGAAGTCTCTGTAACTAAGAAAACACGTTTATTTTAAGAACCGTTCGCTGGTCGTCAGCTAGCAGATGTCAATTTGAACAAATGGAGTTATGAATAAATGCATTTACAGAGAGTTACCTTTTATATGAAGATGTTCCACATGTGCTATTTTAGCGAGCTTATACAACCATTTGTTTATTTGTTTATGAAAGAAAATTAAATATGTAAGGAAAATAGTACAGGACGTTTTCAATGCCAGGAGTTCTACCTTTCACTGACGCTTCTCCTCGTAAGAAAAACGTTAAAAGAGGAAGATTTTAAACCATTTCCAAGGAGGTGGGGGTCGCTAAGATACGTTTCAACCCTTTTTTGAGGTTTGAGTTAGTGATATTCAATGTTTACACACGCCAAGCGAAATGTAAATGTCGTATCTCCAAGAATCTTGATCTCACACAGGCGGCCCAAGCTCAAGATAAGAGACAAACGCCGCGAACGTGACTACAGCGTATCGGCGTACAAGGTGGTGTTGTGTTACAACGGTTTGAATTATAAAGGTTTGTATGGGAAGGCGTCGGATTTTTTTTAAATAGTAGACAATAAATTTAACTAATCCCGTAGCAGCGGAAACTTTGAAAATCGCTAAGTCGCCGAAACGGCTTCAAATCGGCCTGAGAAGCTGGCAAATGACAAAGAATATAACAAGGCAACGGGATTAGTTAAATTTATTGTCAAACAACAATAATTTCTACTATTTGAAACAAATCCGATGTCTTCCCACGCAAACCTTTATAATTCAAACCGTTGTAACACAACACCACCTTATACGCAGATACGCTAGAGTCGCGTTCGCGGCGTTTGTCTCTTATCTTGAGCTTGGGCCGCCTGTGGATATCATTTTGCTTAGAACTAACTAAAGCCCTGGGCAAACGTAACGTTCGAACATTGTTTTCCAACATTATGCTGGTCCAGTTGAAGGGTTTAGCACCCCACATTGGATACTGTTGGACTAGCATTTAAATTAGATATACATTTTATTTTCGATCAAACAGTTCACTTTTCCTTTTCATTTTTTTTTCTACACAACAGTGTTGAAAGATTTATCCACGCGTCAAACTTTAATTGCTATGAAACCAATGTAGGACTGTGATGGCCAACAATGTTGTAAAGCCATTAAGCCTGGGCGTTAAATACTCTTCGAGAAGAAGAAATCTTGTGTTATATTCTGTATGTCCCGAGTGTTCCCGACGGGATTCTATTCCACGATATTCCACACGTACAACGGCCCCATGGTAGCTCATTTGGTCAAGCCTCTAAGCTGCTGGAGACTGACGTGGCGAGCTTTCTAACGATTTGCCGGGTACGTCCCATTGTTTTAATCCCCGAAGATTTCCACTCGAACGTTGACGTAAGTTTATGTATGAAAATGTTTCTGATTAAATTTGGGCTGAATTTTGCTCTTTTACATATTCAAAAGTATGATTTTCGAAAGTATAATATACAGAAACTAACTGAGACAAAGCCAAAAACTCTCCACTGGTTAAGTCAACAAGGCATGCCTTTCAGAACATAGTTGCCAGGGGAATATTTCGTAATACAGAAAAAAGCAAATACTTTCAGTGCCTAGACTTCATATAAAAATATGTGACGAATTAGGAAATAAACAACAACGATAAGCCTAAACGCCTAAACCGTTTCTTCTTCTCAGTGTAATCATATAAACGCAATTTTGTACAGCGGAATATTTTCTCAGTCTCTGATGATGCCGTAGATCAGCGAAATCTCGGTACAGCAGCTTAAGGCCTCACTCAAATCATTACAAGATTATAAGATGCTACTGAAGGACAATACCAAACGTCTACAAAGATAAGACAACACAATGCTACAGGAACAAAAAAAATGTATTCTCATTTTCGATGTTTCTTACTCACTGCATTGTACAACTAACAAATTATAAAACCTCTACGTTTTATTATACATAATTGGTCTCAAATAGATAAGGGAGATCTCAAAGATCTCAAAAAAGAAGCCATTTTAATGAACCGGGGAATTTCAAAAGCAACTTCTTTTTTTTCCTCTGGCAGCTCTGCAGAGAGCTCTCTATAAGTAAAACTGCAAGCTGCCTTACCCTGATTAACCTGATTAGCCCAGGGAAGGGGGGGGGGGGGGGGCAGGAAGGAGTTCACGCGCTGGATTTGAATGCTAATAGCTTAACTGATCTTTCTTTTTTTATTGGCTTTTTTTTTAGATTATCGCAGATTATCTCTACTGGTATCGTAGGGTTATGCATGGAATCGAATCCCGTTCAAGCCTTATTTTTTTCAGGTTCTTTTCGATCAACTGCCTAAGTTGATGTACTTTCTTGCGGTGGTCATCATCATTTCTTGTTTCATCCACAGTTCTAATTTATATATTCCATATGTATATGATTATTTTATGTCTTCACATTCATTTAAGTGGTTTGTGTAAATTTGGAATACGTTTTGGCCAATTTTGGGGGTCCTGGAAAAAAAAACTCAGGAAATCCACGATTGCAACCGTGTGGAAATAACCACCTAATTTCTACGTCGCGTGACCTCAGCATGATCAACTCATGTTGAGGATTTAAAAGGAACCATCTTTGGACGTGCTCTATACTGTTGAAGTTTTATTATCACAGCTTTGATACTCCGTGAGTTAAATAGGTAGCTATTTGTGCCACCCCCCAACCCCTAAATGGTCATGTCTTGAACACCAAATCGTTCAAGCTAAATAGGGTGAACACCCAACATTTACTCTAGTTAAACATTGTTTATAGCTGTCGTATGAATGTAATACCTGAACCCGTATTTCATCATCAATTTGAAGTTCCCTTAAAGTTAATATTATCCTAATTTTGTAGGTAGGGATTTGTTGCGTTCGAAAAATACAACCGGGTATGTCTAAAGGACTAACAGAATGACAATAAAAAGGGATCTATAGCATCTAATATAAATTCCAACGAAGCTCAAAATGTCATTCGTTCACCTTGACTGGTCACACTGCTATGTGGCCAAGTGCTCGTTAGACTGATTAGGAGGCATATTGGGCTTGACTGCCTCTATTACCACTAGCCCGATTTGTTAGATAGAGAATATCTCTCTAGTCCCTAGCTTGTTCAGATCGTTCCTATTTCCCGCTTCAACTGTAAAGGAGCTACGTCACGGATAATGCATCTCGAAAAACTTGGGCCAATTTTTTCAAGTTTGTCATTCGCAATCCGTCTTAATCTCCGTCAGTCATAACCATCCTTGTTTAGTTTTGGTTTATTATCACTTCTTTGATGTTTTCAACCTGCGAAAACTATTATTTTGAGGCTCCTTCAATGTGAAAGTAATTTTGTAAGATAAGAAAAATGAATGAAAATACAGTGACATAGCTCCTTTTTAAAATAGCCAACTAACCAGCAAGCTATCACCGATTAGAGTTCTCTATATGTAGCTAATAACAGGTGAAGAACCACAGACTTGGTACAAACTGACTACCTCAACATATCAAAAACACTATCTGTCATGCTTTTATATGTTCTTTTACAGTTTTCTTTATTTCAAAACCCCTTAGCCGGCGTAAACGGGGAAGGGGAAGGGGAGCAAGAACGCGGGAGAAGGGGGACTGGGGGCTAGGGACGAGGGAACGCCTGCTACAAAGACCCCCATTTTTTCATTTCTGATTGGTTAATTTTTGACAGTACGTCCCACGGGAATGACGAATTTGACGAGGACGTGCAGTTAGAAGATTTGAACTTGGTTGCAGCAGGCCGGGCCAGGTAGCGAAATTGCAGTCTTGAAACCAGAGCGAGAAACGGCAGTTAGAGCTCTGCTAGAGGGGAGAGATGTTTTAGCGGTTTTGCCAACGGGATACAGTCCTAGAGAGAAGAGATTTTGTCATTGTCCGAGAAGATTTCAAAAAAGCATTGCACCGTTTCACGCGTGAATTTCAAGGCAGTGTAAATATCCCGTTATCGGAGCGAAGACTCGCCCTTTGAGAACTATAAATCGGAAGAAGAAGCCCTAAGACTAAGAAACGCTCGACACCTTAAACAGTGGAACTCAGAGAACTAAAAGCGAAGAAATTATTCTTTGAGAACAGACGGTTGTTTTAAAGAGAAATCTACAGTTGCATGGGACATCACTCAAGCTTTTGACTTTGTAGGGAATCCATGGTAAAGTAACTTACATTTTTGATTGTAAATTTGTAATGAAATGTCTTTTGTTGTTGTTGTTGTTGTTGTCCGATTCTTCATATTATGGCTTTCGCGTAACTTTTGAAATTTTAAAACGGGCACTTCGGTCAATATAAATGCCGTTCAAAGTGTATCGCGGTTCTTCGCTTGCGTGTTTTAAAGTAAGCTTACCTTTCCTAGAAGCGAAAATTGAACGCATTTGATTTTCAGAAGCAAAGAGGGGTTTATCTTAATAAATCTTTTTATTTAGAAAAGCTTCGTGTCTCTTATTTCGAAAATAAGGGCAATTAAAAGTTGTTCTTTGATTGCAAAAAATGTTTCATCCTAACTTTATTTTTAGACGCTTGATTAAATTCCTGCGTGCAGTCAATCATGCAGAAAAGCGTGCGCCTGTTTCTGATTGGTGGTTGCATTGACAGTTAACTCAATTGGATTACCTAAAAATCGGTGGGCGGAGATGAAAAAATGGGGGTCTTTGTAGCAGGCGTTCCCTCGTCCCTAGCTTCCAGAACCCCATTTTTCTCCCGCGTTCTCGCTCCCCTTCTCCTTTCCCGTTTACCCCTGCTAGGCAGGCTAAAAACCCCTTTGTTTCCCCACCCTCTTCCTCCCTTTTTAATGATTATATACTACATGATACGTCAATAGATTACGTTTATAAGGATATATGGGTCTTGATTTGAGCCGGGCGAATAATTATAACCTGTGGCCACTGCTTAAATAAGCTCTTTCCGAAGAAATAAATAATATTCAATATTAAGTTACAAGAAACAAGTAATTATTGTTTGAGCCCCGCAATTCACGAATGGCCCTAAAAGGATAATGCTTAAAAATGTTGCATGGAAGTCTCTATGGATCATTACGGAATTTCGGACGTTAAAAATTCTGACGTCTTATCTCGGACGTTTAGTTTTCAGACACCTTTTCTCTCATTTCGGACACATTTCGGACAAAAATTTCGGTCACTTTGCTGAAATACGCCTAAACTAAATTAACGCCGACAAAACATGAATTAGACTGAAGTAAGATCTGTGAAAATGATAGTTTTACTGCACTTCAAGGTTTTACAGAAACACCGACGAGAAATAACACAAATTCAATCAAGCTTATGTCCCAAGCAGTGTCTCAACTAGAGTTCGGTAGAATTCGGCAGTATCGATGCAACAGTTGAGGATGAAAAGTATAGACCTTCTCCAATTGCAAAGGGAGGGCTTGAGATAGTCTTTCGAGCTACGTTTAAAATTGACGACAGCAAGCGCTTTCTTCTTCGTCGTATCAAAGAGCTTATTCAAAAGAACTATGAGCTTCTTGATCAATAACCTCAGTCATCCATAGCTACAGATGAAGAATAACCACACACTATAGCTAGTGACAATAAAGAGGACCTTTCAGTTAAGTTGATTGATGATTAAGCAGAAGAGGACTAGCACCACTGGCGTTGGCAATGGAATTATCTTGACACTGGGCTTGGATCGAAAATTGAAATGGCAACAGCCAAATGGAATTTATCTATGTTTTTGGCTTTCATAAAAAGAAATAAATTTTTCCTTTCCAGTGATAAAAACAACGATATCTTGTCAAAGCCTAATCCGAATTCTAGCTATATATTAGTATGTGTAATCAAATGGTGACGAGTGAAATTAGGAAATAATTTCACTTGCGTTTTGTCAAAATTCTAATAATTTCCCGAGCCTGAAGGCTCGGGAAATTATTAGAATTTTGACAAAACGCAAGTGAAATTATTTCCTAATTTCACGAGTATACCGTTTGATTACCTATTAATATCATGGGTGACAAATTACACTCACAATCGTGGGGTTTTGACTTGTTTATCGGATCGAGAACTCCTTGAGCATTGAAACGGTTTAACGGCTAAAGTTCACATTTTTCTGAGTGAAATAATGAAAAAATCTTGTGACAAGTTTTTACCACGCTTTGACGATTTCGTGTTTTTTGTAACCGACAGCAAAATACACCAGACTCTGAACTTTTACTTGAAAAGTACCAAAGCAAATCGCTTGGCAAAGGTTATCCGCGTTTTATCCGGCAAATTCACTGAATCGTGCACTACGTTGCTCCATCGAGCAAGGCTCAGAAGGC
Source organism: Siderastrea siderea (assembly GCA_964030785.1). Lineage (NCBI taxonomy): Eukaryota > Metazoa > Cnidaria > Anthozoa > Scleractinia > Rhizangiidae > Siderastrea > Siderastrea siderea. The sequence goes on from OZ034974.1 coordinate 6,209,610, forward strand.
TTCACAAATACATTCAAAATACGCACAGCAAACTTGTTTTAACGAAAGTAAACTTCGGAAGCAAATTTGTATTTAAAAACTGACCTTTATTCCATTCGAAGAAGTGCCCAAATCCACTGAATTACTTCTCTGAGTTCGCGGTCAATCACTCGATCGCTGCAACTGGCTCGCCGTTCAAAAATTTTCGCTGTCACACTATCAAAAATAATCTCTTCTTTTTAACTCGCAGGTGATTTCTGAGAAGTTCAGTCAATTAAAAGTCAAAATTTACAGATTACCAATTGTGTCCTCAATGAATATTTCCAGAATTGCTGTAGTTCTGCACAAAACATCTTCATCATTAAGACGATTTCCGCTCAACGTTCGGGCAGTAAGTGCAAAAATTAAGTTACCAAAAAAATACTTGCAGCACTGTCACGTTTTGAGAACAGATAAGAAGAACTTATCGTTATTTTTGCTCCCAAGCTGACCCCGCGAGAGAAAATTGGATTTGAAGTTATCCATATTTCAGTTAAAAAGACGCTTCATGTCAGTTCAAAACAAAATGGCGCCCGTTTTTAGCATACTTTTACGAGATTTGAAATCAATTTTCTTGAGATTGCTTGAGAATTTCATCGCGGGGTCGCTTGGGCAAGTGAACTAGAGTGAGATGTTTCAAATAGCATTTAAAATGTTACCGTGCTATAAGTAGTTTTTTGGTAAATATTTTTTGCACTTATTGCTCGAACGTTGAGCGGAATCCGTCTTAACCTCAACGCCATCTTGGCGCTGAGCTATAGACTCGTTGCCATGGCAATTTTGTAATTTCACATGTGAAATTATAAATTAACGCTGAAATTTCGCGCCAAAATTAAGGAGTAATTTGTCACCCATGATATTATACATATAATTGCCTTGAATGTACACGTGATGGCGTCGCCCAAGAAAGTACTCTAAAGTCTTATAATGTACTATAAAAATTTCGGATGGTTTTATTGTCGGACACTATTTTTGTTCGAAATTAGAATCGTCCGAATTTTTTTGCAAGTTATGTATGCCATTACAGCAAAGAAATAATTTAACTATTTGTATATAAAATTAAAGTGATCGGTAGCTGGTTGTGGCGCTGCAAAAGGAACAAAAACCCTTGACAAATCTTTAAGTTAGGGGTTACTTAAATGGTTACTTAACAGGGTTACTTAAAAGGAACTCATATCTACCCCAAAAGTGAAAACTTGAATTGTGTACACGAAATTTCAAAGTTGAAAATGTCAATTAAGCGCATCAATGCAATGTCTTCGTTGTAAAGGGCGATTTTCAAATGGACAATTTTTTAAAATTTTACCAGCTATCAAAACACCCTTTACCGTTAAATTAGACTAGTCTGTGCCACAGTAATGGAGATTACAGGTAGGTGTGGGGGCAAGGTCATACACATAAAAAGAACCGCAATTTCTAACTTGGATGTTGGTGGACCGCCAACAGCAGTTAGCACTATAGCGGAAACAGACCTGTCTGCTGACCCGTCCATCAGCTACTGTGGGATGCGTGCCATTTATCCAGCCGGTTACAACTGTTTTACACTTCCAGCCTGGTGTACATGAAGTGGCCATTCTTGTCCCCGCTGCTCCTTCAAACCGATACCAACCGGGACTAATTGTACTGTCACATTCCCAGCCGTTCGAGTAGGTTATCTTTCTGTCGGCAGTATTCAGACTTTGGTAGCTTTGACATTCTATAATACATAAAGTAGATGAGGTCAAACAAGCGATTCAAGAAAGCAGCAGCAATAACAGTTAGTACTTTAAGCAACAACTTCCTTCTTCCATCCCCGAAAAAAAACAAACATAAAATAGACTATGCTAATGCGTGTAAATTTGCCTATTTTGACGGACTTTTTTTTTTGTTCCCTTTTTTTTTTATTCCTGTTTTTTCGACATTTTTGTTAACGTGTAACGTTGTACTCATGTACTCACAAGTCTTTCGGGGGAATGTGTATGAAGATAAAGTATTAATTAATATATCGTAACATCGGGGTTATTTTGTTTTTCCGTCTCCTTCATATCCAGGGTAACAAGAACAGCTGTATGATCCAACAGTATTTGTGCAAGAAGCAAGGCTAAGGTGGCAATCATGAGATCCTTGGATACATTCATCAACGTCTAAAAGGGTACATAAAGAAAACCGCTTATGTTACGCTATTTTATTTCAGATAAACCATTTTAATTCCGTCCCTACTACGTTTGTAGGGTTCTCAGTCCCAAAGCGAGGTTGTATCCTCCTAACTAGCTCCTATTTTGTTGAACAGCAGATCCAAATAATAAGTAAGTGCAGTATTCTGGAGCAAGAGCAGTGTATTTGGTAGAGATACGGTCAGAATTAAGTATGAAATTTCTATCTTGATGTATTGCCAACCTCATGCAGTCGATGCTAATAATTACTTTTTGATCTCTCGACAATCCCAATAAGCGCCTGAGTCCGAGGCAGGATCTTGCTTTACTGTACTTAAGCTAACACTGTGCGATAGTGTACATGCACCCACAAGGACATGTACGTACAGTGAAATACAGAGCGATCAATGACCAAACGTTCATGTAAGGATAGCTGTTAGGGCGTGGGTAGAAGAAGGACCTCATCTCACTGTAAATAAAAACTAACGCTGTGCTAAACCAACGCCTTCCGATAGTTGTACATACAAATCACAAAGACACTAAACTGTCATAAAAATAAAATTGCACCTTCGCAGTGTGCACCATTCCTTGCAAATCCATCAACACATAGACAATTGTAAGAGCCTTCAGTATTATTACAAACAGAATTGGGATCGACATCGCAGCTGTGGACGCTGGTGACACACTCGTCGACATCTAAACGAAAGCAACGAATAAACTGTTGATTTAATTATGATTTATCATGATTTGTTTCCACGAAACAAATTAACCTAACCTAGTTAGCCATAGAGTAGGGCTTTAACGTCAAGATGGACAACAGACACTCACCGGTTTCTCCGTGTTGAGTTCCGAGGACAGGTGAAATTGAATCAAAGTACCGAACGGGATAGGGCGCGGTTACTGGTTGACTCCATAATTTCATTCCATTCCATCCCATTCCATTCCGTTCCGTTCCCTTCCCTTCCCTTCCATTCCCTTCCATTCCATTCCATTCCAATTCATTCCATTCCATTCTATTCTATTCTATTCTATTCTATTCTCACCTGTACAATTTCGTCCGTCTCCGGTAAACCCGGGTTTACATGTGCAGTTGTGCAATCCTTCCGTGTTATAGCATACCGCATTAGCATGGCATCTGTGAGTTCCTGCAGTGCACTCGTTAACATCTGAACAGAAAAAAAGGCGTTTATAATTACTGAATATTTTTGTAACTCTCTCGACCAAAGAATTGACTGCTCTTTAATTTTGTTGGATTGGAAATAAGTACCTTTGTAAATACCTAAGTTACTGTTGGAGTAGAGGCTAACAAAAAAACATAAAATAAAATAAAGCTGTTCTTAATGTTGGAGTATTCTAAACGCAACACAAACATAAGCACATGCCAATAAAAGAAAAAAGTTTGTTTCCCTTGCGCGATTTGTCCCCGGTGTGGACAACATAAGAAGAAAGAAGTTTTGTTTTTGTTTTGCTTATGTTATTGCCGACAGTCATGTCATGCGGTACTTCCCACATCGTGTAACGTCCTCAGGTCATGTTGGGGACCCCAAAGGAAACAATTTTGGACGTACTGTCTACTCTCGAAGGCGTTCTTATGGCTTTAATATTCTCTGAGTTAGGGGAGGGTCACTTTCCCTAGGCTCAGGAACAAGAAACAAAAGCTTGGGTTGTATGGGGTTAATGGTGCAATCCATGGCTAAAACACATTTAAGTTTTACGCGATATTGATAAAACTAGCATAAACTGTACCTTCACAGTTTGCTCCATTCTTAAAAAATCCATCAATACAAAGACAGTAGTACGAGCCATCGGTATTATTACAAACAGAATTAGGGTCGGCATAGCAACTGTGGATGCCTGTGGCACACTCGTCGACATCTAAAAGAAAACAATCAATACAACTATTAGTTTTACTTTGTCCAATTGACCACTGATTTATAAGCCTAAAACTGAAGAATCCATACTCTTCCATACTCAAGATAACCAGCAACAGCAGGCCCCTTGCCGATTTCCCTGTGCTTTATTTCGTGCAAAAGTGATTTTAACCATTTTACTCTCGATCTCAAGGGAGTGTATTGCACGATCACAATTGCTAAAAGTTTCTAATTCAATTAAAATTACCAACTGGCTACCTGTCGTAGGCGCTTCAATAACCATTTTTATTCAATTAAAGTTGCACATGATCAACGAGAGAACCTGCCCAAATTTCATTGAACATCGGATTTCTAGCATTTTGATTGCCTGAACGGAGCTAGGCTACCAGCTCATATACCTGCTGTGACCAAATATTGTCAATGAACACTCAGCAACAAAGTGAGCTGAAAGTTTTTCCCGTGATCAACCCGGCGAGAAAGATGGACGAGAAAAATCGGGAGCGAATTTAATTAAGCAGAAATTCCAGCAGCGTCACTTAGACACAAATCAAAATTCTTCCGGAGTGCCTGACTTTAAACATTTAGCGTTGTGTTTACAATTATTACGTCGATCATTGTTATTTCAGAAACAGTAGGGAAGGCTTTCCACTCCGAAATATCAAGACAAGACATAAAATTAAACATAGCAAAATAGGAGAGAAGTATTTAATGAAAACTGTCCCACATTCATGGCAAGTCATTACGAAAATCATCAAGCAATCTAAACAAGTACTGAATAAACTACCAAGAAGGAAGGAAGGAAGGGCGACATTTTTTCGGCTTTTCCACGCAAAATTGACACTGGTTTACCTGCACTCGATGTATCTCTGTGTTGCAAAAGCTCCAAATGCTTAGATACAAATCGGATGCCATGTAAAAGGAGTTGAACCCTTTTTCCCAGTTGTTCGAGTGACGTTGTTTTTACCATTCCGTGCGCCACCTCTAAACTGAGAACAACTGCGTTTTGTGCTTCGCGTTTAACAAACTAAGGTGGTAAATTCTGACGTTCCTCACGACAGTGATCTTGTCTCTGAGCTGCATAGAAATTTCCTGGTCAAGTTCAAATTCTGTCTTCAGTTCGATCAAACAGGCACATATCGACACATGATGCCGCCGTTGTGCGAACGGGTTACAAACTTGTTCGGTTCAATTCCAGCAGCTACTATGGTAAAATCGTACAGCTTCAATCCACTTTGAACGATGATTACAACGATGTTTCAAGAAAAATCAAACACGTTACACCTTTCAGAGCCAATAACTAGAAGATTTTTTCGCCAGTTTCATTGATTCATTCACCTTTGGAAAGAAACGCTGCAACACTTCATTAAGTTTTGGCGCCTCCTTCGCTCAGCCATGTGACCGATTATTGTTCCTTTTTATGTCTTTTCTCGTTTTTTTTTTCTTTCTTTCTTGATTTTATAACAATTATAGTGGTTGAGTTTTTAATAAAACAATTATTCTACTCGAGCTTGCTGGATATCAAATGATTATAACCAACTCGGCGCTACGCGCCTCGTTGGTTATTTGTCATTTGATATTTAGTGCGCCCTCGTAGAATAATTGTCAATTATCTCAAATGATAAAAATACATATCATGTTACATGAGGTAGTAGATAATTAAAGTTACATACAAAGAATATAGTTAACTAAAAAACTAAATGGTAATTGGAAGTTAAACGATTGATAAGAGAGTTTTTAAAACGTATAATATTAATTTTTGGCCCCAAGCTAGCCCCTTTTTTCCTGAGATTATAATTGGACGGTTTTGTACGTGGCATTATTAGCAAGAGTGGATGGCTATCCGAATTTGACACTTTAAAAAAAATATTATGAAGTTCTTTTCTTAAAATACTATATACACTAATGAGCTTTGACGTATATTTCCAAAAAAGATGTTAATTTAACTATTAAATTAAATAATTATTTTATTTAAAAATATTGATAATCTAATCTCGTCGACATCTAAACGAAAGCAACGAATAAACTGTTGATTTAATTATGATTTATCATGATTTGTTCCCACGAAACAAATTAACCTAACCTAGTTAGCCATAGAGTAGGGCTTTGACGTCAAGATGGACAACAGACACTCACCGGTTTCTCCGTGTTGAGTTCCGAGGACAGGTGAAATTGAATCAAAGTACCGAACGGGATAGGGCGCGGTTACTGGTTGACTCCATAATTTCATTCCATTCCATTCTATCCCATTCCATTCCATTCCATTCCGTTCCCTTCCCTTCCCTTCCCTTCCCTTCCCTTCCATTCCATTCCATTCCATTCCATTCCAATTCATTCCATTCCATTCCATTCTATTCTATTCTATTCTATTCTATTCTCACCTGTACAATTTCGTCCGTCTCCGGTAAACCCGGGTTTACATGTGCAGTTGTGCAATCCTTCCGTGTTATAGCATACCGCATTAGCATGGCATCTGTGAGTTCCTGCAGTGCACTCGTTAACATCTGAACAGAAAAAAAGGCGTTTATAATTACTGAATATTTTTGTAACTCTCTCGACCAAAGAATTGACTGCTCTTTAATTTTGTTGGATTGGAAATAAGTACCTTTGTAAATACCTAAGTTACTGTTGGAGTAGAGGCTAACAAAAAAACATAAAATAAAATAAAGCTGTTCTTAATGTTGGAGTATTCTAAACGCAACACAAACATAAGCACATGCCAATAAAAGAAAAAAGTTTGTTTCCCTTGCGCGATTTGTCCCCGGTGTGGACAACATAAGAAGAAAGAAGGTTTGTTTTTGTTTTGCTTATGTTATTGCCGACAGTAAGTTTTCGAAGTCATGCCGTACTTCCCACATCGTGTAACGTCCTCAGGTCATGTTGGGGACCCCAAAGGAAACAATTTTGGACGTACTGTCTACTCTCGAAGGCGTTCTTATGGCTTTAATATTCTCTGAGTTAGGGGAGGGTCACTTTCCCTAGGCTCAGGAACAAGAAACAAAAGCTTGGGTTGTATGGGGTTAATGGTGCAATCCATGGCTAAAACACATTTAAGTTTTACGCGATATTGATAAAACTAGCATAAACTGTACCTTCACAGTTTGCTCCATTCTTAAAAAATCCATCAATACAAAGACAGTAGTACGAGCCATCGGTATTATTACAAACAGAATTAGGGTCGGCATAGCAACTGTGGATGCCTGTGGCACACTCGTCGACATCTAAAAGAAAACAATCAATACAACTATTAGTTTTACTTTGTCCAATTGACCACTGATTTATAAGCCTAAAACTGAAGAATCCATACTCTTCCATACTCAAGATAACCAGCAGGGCAAGAGCAGGCCCCTTGCCGATTTCCCTGTGCTTTATTTCGTACAAAAGTGATTTTAACCATTTTACTCTCAATCTCAAGGGAGTGTATTGCAAGATCACAATTGCTAAAAGTTTCTAATTCAATTAAAATTACCAACTGGCTACCTGTCATAGGCGCTTCAATAACCATTTTTATTCAATTAAAGTTGCACATGATCAACGAGAGAACCTGCCCAAATTTCATTGAACATCGGATTTCTAGCATTTTGATTGCCTGAACGGAGCTAGGCTACCAGCTCATATACTTGCTGTGACCAAATATTGTCAATGAACACTCAACAACAAAGTGAGCTGAAAGTTTTTCCCGTGATCAACCCGGCGAGAAAGATGGACGAGAAAAATCGGGAGCGAATTTAATTAAGCAGAAGTTCCAGCAGCGTCACTTAGACACAAATCAAAATTCTTCCGGAGTGCCTGACTTTAAACATTTAGCGTTGTCTTTACAATTATTACGTCGATCATTATTATTTCAGAAACAGTAGGGAAGGCTTTCCACTCCGAAATATCAAGACAAGACATAAAATTAAACATAGCAAAATGGGAGAGAAGTATTTAATGAAAACTGTCCCACATTCATGGCAAGTCAGTACGAAAATCAACAAGCAATCTAAACAAGTACTGAATAAACTACCAAGAAGGAAGGAAGGGCGACATTTTTTCGGCTTTTCCACGCAAAATTGACACTGGTTTACCTGCACTCGATGTATCTCTGTGTTGCAAAAGCTCCAAATGCTTAGATACAAATCGGATGCCATGTAAAAGGAGTTGAATCCTTTTTCCCAGTTGTTTGAGCGTTGTTTTTACCATTCCGTGCGCAACTTCTAAACTGAGAACAACTGCGTTTTGTGCTTCGCGTTTAACAAACTAAGGTGGTAAATTCTGACGTTCCTCACGACAGTGATCTTGTCTCTGAGCTGCATAGAAATTTCCTGGTCAAGTTCAAATTCTGTCTTCAGTTTGATCAAACAGGCACATATCGACACATGATGCCGCCGTTGTGCGAACGGGTTACAAACTTGTTCGGTTCAATTCCAGCAGCTACTATGGTAAAATCGTACAGCTTCAATCCACTTTGAACGATGATTACAACGATGTTTCAAGAAAAATCAAACACGTTACACCTTTCAGAACCAATAACTAGAAGATTTTTTCGCCAGTTTCATTGATTCATTCACCTTTGGAAAGAAACGCTGCAACACTTCATTAAGTTTTGGCGCCTCCTTCGCTCAGCCATGTGACCGATTATTGTTCCTTTTTATGTTTTTTCTCGTTTTTTTTTCTTTCTTTCTTGATTTTATAACAATTATAGTGGTTGAGTTTTTAATAAAACAATTATTCTACACGAGCTTGCTGGATATCAAATGATTATAACCAACTCGGCGCTACGCGCCTCGTTGGTTATTTGTCATTTGATATTTAGTGCGCCCTCGTAGAATAATTGTCAATTATCTCAAATGATAAAAATACATATCATGTTACATGAGGTAGTAGATAATTAAAGTTACATACAAAGAATATAGTTAACTAAAAAACTAAATGGTAATTGGAAGTTAAACGATTGATAAGAGAGTTTTTAAAACGTATAATATTAATTTTTGGCCCCAAGCTAGCCCCTTTTTTCCTGAGATTATAATTGGACGGTTTTGTACGTGGCATTATTAGCAAGAGTGGATGGCTATCGGAATTTGACACTTTAAAAAAATATTATGAAGTTCTTTTCTTAAAATACTATATACACTAATGAGCTTTGACGTATATTTCCAAAAAAGATGTTAATTTAACTATTAAATTAAATAATTATTTTATTTAAAAAATATTGATAATCTAAGAGAAAGACAACAGGAGGTAAGGAGAAGGGAGGGGCGTGGATAAATTTCAAATGATAGGGCACGAAGCTCCTTGGAAACTCTAATTTTAGTGGACCTTGTTACCATGAAGCTTTATAGTTTTTAGGGCTAGCGTCATTGTTTCTGCTGTTTGTTTATTGTTTTCTTAGCCATTTCCGTAAAGCGTTCCGAGGGCTTCGTGGCGCCCCCTTTGAAAACCTCTTCACTGCCAACATCAAGCCAAAGCACATGACAAGGACAATTCTATGTTAACTAAAGGGATTCCTTCAGTGTAATAGTACACGATGCCTGGTATATCCTGGCGGTTAAAGATTAGCTAAGGATCAGAAAATTTGTGTCCCTGGAACAATATCTCCTCTCTTGTTCAGCAAAAATTACTAAACAAATGTGAGGATGTATTGTGGATTCATTTTCTTTTTAATTATGTCAACTGTTTGAACGAAACAATAACATAGTCGACTGAAAGAAATCAGAGTTAAACTCCTTTTGAAGAACACTATTATGTGCATCCAGAGAGAATGAATGCATTTAATCTGTTAATATTATAATCTAACGATACATTTGAACAGAATTAATTTCACCTGTGCAATTTTGTCCGTCCCCATAATATCCTTCCTTACAAGTGCAACTGTATGATCCTTTGGTATTATCACACACTGCATTGACATCACACTTGTGCCCGGCAGAACACTCGTCAACATCTAACAAAAAAAAAGAAAAAGAAAAAAACCGAAATATCTTTTCTCTCGATCAGAGAATACTGACACAAATACCAGACGAGCAACTACCTGACTGATAAGTCCTTATTGAAACAAAGAAGGTCGATTTGGGGGCGATAAAAATATATAAGAATACGTAAAAGAAATAACTGAATTGACTCCTTTATATAACTCTCAAAAAACCAAGTTATAAAGACTGTCTTGCCACTGTGCTTTTATGGTGTCGTCTACAAGGACTACGTCAAATATTTCTTGTTAGATCGATGACCTTCATGAATCTTCGTATAATGCTCTTAAACCCTCCTGATGCGTTCAAAAATACGTATTCGTATCATATTCACACAATCCTAGGGTAAGCTTCAAGTGACTTCATGCATGGCCAGATACGATCATTGATTGTGGCTCGTCATGTGGGTAGGTTATGAGAAAAACTTTGGGACTTGTAATAACTGTAAACCGACAAAGGAAGCTAATGGGTCTACGTTTGCCGCAAAGAGTGATTCATACGACCAAATGGCACCAATCTTTCATCTTACCCTTGTCACAGTTATGACCATTGAACCCAGGAACACATAAACATCGATATCCTTTGTCTGTAAAGCCCGCTTGACAAGTAGCGTTGTTAAGGCAAGGTCTTTTCCCGCAAGCATTCTAAAACGGGAAAGAAAAGAACTAAAAATCCAGGAAAAGAAAAATTTCATAGTGTTGTTTCTTTACAGTAGGCGGCCGTAATGAATGGCCAGGTAAACTGCACTTTCAATCGGAGACTCTCCAATCCTGTGATAGGCTGCTTTGGTAATGCAGTAGCACGTGAAAGAAAACAAAGCGTAATCATTCCTTATATTTGTACTTCCAGAGCCAAGTACTCTCTGCTGAACATCGTGAATAACTACAGAATTTAGCTTACTATTTGTATGTGCAAGACTCACAAGAGAACACGCAAAATATGTCAGCCCATTGCACAGTATTGCCCCAGCTTAAGACCATATTGCCATGTTTTGCATGGAGTAAAAAAAAAAAAAATAACAAATAATAATAAATAATAATTAAAAAAAAAATCAGATGATGCAGTGAAATACGTAATCCTCTCTTCTCATTTCATGGATAACACACACGGACATTTACCTCTTTACTCGCATTTCTGCTTGCCCCTGTTGGGCTCGGAAAATACCATACAACTTGCACGTATTATCTTTCATCGAGCAAGGTGTTTAGGGTTTACTCACGTTTGTTCCTTGGTAAACGTAATTACTCCATGGCCGTAGGTCTTCGGGATGTTCATTGTGGGTAGAGTTATTCAGTTCACATTTACTGGCTGTACTGGACTCCCCGATGATTTCCATATTATAACTGATGCAGTTGTGTTCCATGTAGCATAGTGCTCCACAAAAATCCCGTTCAACAAATTCGATAATTCTTGTCACGTGATTTATCAGCCGATGGCCGTCGAAAGCCATGGAAACTCTGAAGTCCAAATGGCGGCACGATTCTGAGAGTGAAAAGAAGAAATGCAAAGAGATGCAATATAAATTTAACCACTATAGAAGTCAGAACATTGTGACAGAATATGGGTGCTTATATAAAAAAATAATAATAAATAAATAAATAAATAAAAAAACCCCGCCATCTGGTCTCTGCTTACGAAAGGCGCGAACGATGCGCTGAAGAAACACACCGATGCGATTGATGATATGTCACGAAGAACGATGTCTTGGATGCCCAAATATGGACATATGTTCAACTTTAAATGCACACAAATTGAAAATCTGCCCAATTCCATTCCACGATTGGGCTTCACTAATGCAACGTGTTACTAAATATAAATCTACAATTTTGAACGATTTTATACCTTTCGAGAGCTGTAAAATATAAGTTAAAAAATTACAACGTTCGGAAGTCCAATGTTCTGAATGTTTAGGAGAATTCGGAGTTGATTGTTGGACGTCTGGACATCTTTCCCGAACTTTTAGGGGTAGAGTAGTCACTTCAACGTTGATGGGAGTCTGAAAATAATCCCATACACGCTTTTGTCGATATCTTCATTCTACACGTGATGATAGCTATATGAGTGGTGTTCACTTTAACTTGCCGGATTTTATTGTACACTCCCGAAATTCGCAAGGAAGTCGGAAGATTTTTATTCGTTTACTGAAAACTTATATATATTGAGGTAAAGACCGCCTCATTTTCGTCATTCACAGTACGTTGTACAGGACGATAAAACGTCCTTTAAAATTCAGTTCTAGGAGAGGAAAATTGAGCATTCGGTCACGTTTTCTTCCGGTGAGTTCCTTGTTCAGTTCTTAACTAACCCGCTAGAGTTCTTACTCATGTAAATATAAGAAATAATTATTTACACAAAATATAAGGATAAAGCAAGACATAATTAAGACAGTCACAATGGATTTATAAACTGAAGTTAACTTAAGTGTTCTTAGTAATATTTTTACATATAAATGGTTTTTGTTTCTGTTTAACAGGACTCCTAATTTAATTTTTAGCAAACTAAAAGACATTATCACTAACTTTAAATACTGAGTTCAACACAGTTCACTTCTTTTATCTATTATTTTAGATATCCGAGTTTTCATTTGTTATGCCATACATTTCCAAGAAGACATTTCTTCAAAAATGACAAACTCTCCTGCAAACTCTGCTGTCCAACTTCAATCCCGTCACCTCAGTATTAAACAATTTCCATTAACAATAATCAACCCTTTGTTCGTGACCATTATTTTAACCAAGATAGAACATAGTTTGAAAGATAACCTTTGAAAATCAATGAAAAAGTTGTCAAAATGGTGTCAGGAACAAAGAAAACCAACTAAAAAGTCAGGCCAATATTCTGTAGTTCATTCCCTACACGTTCCCCAGGGGGCTACTCAATAAAGTTTTGTACAGGGAGGCTCCCCCCAGAGTTTCAAACCCTTACCCTTTAATATACTACTTTCTGCCAAAATGGTACCCCTTTCATATATACCTAGAGGAAAATTGCACCTTACGTATACCTCGGGATGAACCTAAATACAAGATTTTCCTAGAATCGCCACCTTCTTCCGGATTTTCAGTCGTTCTGATTCAGTTGCGTAGTCATTTCTGCCAAAATGCGGGACCCTTTGATATACTTTCCTTTTGGCCACCATTTATTCCACTTTGTAGCCGATTTTGTGACCCTTTCGTATACTGAAATGGCGATTTTCCCTACCCTTTAATATATTGCAAACTTAAAAAAGGCACCACTTCCGGGCGGAGCCTTCCGTTGGAGCCCACTACAGGGAGTACCCCCCGGGGGCATGGCCAAAATTGGTTGTGCGTTGTTCTCTCCTGAACCGGGCATTCACTAGATGTCTACCGGCTAGTAGCAATCTTTGTGTGACAATGTGTGAGCAGAAAACTGAGATACAAACTAAGCAAATATGTTACTAAACACGAGAAAAATCGCATTGACTCCTTTGACTTTGATAGCATTCAGGTTTGTGTATATTTTTCTCAAACTCATGTCCGACATGATTACACATAAAAGTAAACTAAATTTTATGCTTATTGCAACCAAAAGCGTTTTATGCCCTACTCAGACCGGGCTCCTTTTGGCCCTTTGAGCTGAGGGGGGGGGGGGGGCAGAAAGGGGGGTCGGACACTGACATGATCTAAAATGTAAAAGTCACCGAAGAAACGTTTATAACTTTTCATCACAAAAGGAAAAACCTTACAAATTCTGAAAAAAAAAGACGACCTGTCAAAAAAAGGTTGCTACAGTAGCGTCAAATTTTGATGGTCTACCAAATTGGCCCCAGATAAATTTTAGGAAAAGTGCCTTTAGGTTGTAAAGCAAACGTCCAATCTGATGTCCGTCTAGGCTGAACCCAACCCCCAACCCCCACTCCTGTCTGAATAGGGTTCACTGGCAACCCAGAGTAAATACAGTGTAAATATTTGTAGCTGAAGAGTAAAGTAAATTACCAATTATCAACACACATGAGTTTCAAGAGATTAAAGGGGTTTGCTGATTATTTGAATTATTAGCTAAGAAAGCCACCTGCATCCTTTCAAATGTTAATTCCCATCACAATGTTGGAGAAAAAAAGCAATTGTTTCGTTTAGAAAATGTTAGTGTTGAGAGTAATTTCTTTCCTAAGCTGGAAACCATTTTCCCTGAAAAAGTACTGAGCATCGATATTAGAAATTACAGCGACATTCTACAGCGGCAGTTCGTTATTTTAAGTTCGCCCTCTTCCATCACTTAAAAAGTATAGATCATGAACTTTATTTTCAAATGAAATATTTATAAGGAAACTGTATTGAATTTGACTACTTGACACATAGCCGAGTTCAAACATTGGAAACACCTTGTAAAGCGTAATAACAAGAACCACAAGAAAGTACTGTATAATATACTGTAGCTACAATAGGTTTTGTTTTAATCATCCACTCAAGGTTTTTAAGCCCAGACTTAAAATGAAGAAACAAAATTAAGAGACTCTAAATTAATAGTGATGCACACACTTCATTTGTAAAACGAACCAAGATTTAAAACAAAATTTATAGACATATTTAAGTCACTTCCCTGACGCATGACATCGCTAAGAGATTATTACATAATTGAGTATTTTCATATAACGTTTCAACGTATCTAAGCATTTATAAGCGTCTTTTTTTCCTATTTAAACTGAAGTTCAAAGCTTTTTGGTGGAACATTTGTTTTTACAAAACATGTTTAATGGAAGTGTCAGTTCCGTCAAAATGTCTTAAGAAAGAATGGGCGCAAATTTTCTCTAACGAGGACGCCAATTGCATGGCAAGATGATAGAAATGGACGGAACTAATGTAAGCGACGCTGAGGAAACTGTACGTGGAGAAATAAATTTAATCCCCACTTCTTCTCTACACGTATAGAGTATCATTCAGATTACAGTGAACAGCACCGTGGAAAATAAACGCTCAAAGAGTTTGGTTTGAAGGTGACCCCACAGTCATTTAGCAAGAATCGTATACTGAAAGCTAGTGACAACTGAAGCGAGCTGCTTCATCGAAAAATAAACTCACCTTGGCAATTTGCAATAAACATCAGAGAGCAAAGTAGCCAGGCTATTCTAAAGAAAACACTGAAAAACATCTTCAAACTGTGGAGTAAGTAAAATATATGAAATTTGCAAGTTGTTGCAAAGACTAAGGAGTCGTTTTTGCTCCTAGTAATAAAGGAACGTAGCGACACAACTTTAAATAAAACTGTTTCTTCTAGCAGCAAGCGTGCTATTCTAAGTCTGCAACGTTTAGATCATCCAATTTTTTGATCCAATCATATTTATCCATTTAAGGTTCCTGTTTTGATTAGGACGTTTTCCCCTGCACAGACTCGGCTTCCATTCAAGCCTTTTGTTGTCTGGCCGGTTAATGAAGTTCTTTCTTTAGTCGGTAAAGTTGCAAGTACATAATGTTAGAAGACATAAACCCTGCTGGGCTAGAGTCAAGAGGAGAGAATGAATAATTAATCGAGGATTCGAAACATCTGCGTCAGAGATTCCAAGATAAACATTGGTGACTAAAGAGGGCTAGGCATTCATCATCCGATAAACCTTTTAAAATGGGCCCAAAATATGCAATTTGTTAACAAAGCTAACCCTTCAATATATATCGCATTTCCCCTCCATTCTTGTCTCTTCAAGAGACGTGCGGTAGATGAGAGGCAGCAAAATAGAGACCATGAACCTTAAAATATAACACCAGGAAGAGTAGTTGATAAAATTAATGTGAAGGAATTAGGGGCATCGTGTTTAATTACTGCACAAGTGGAATGGGCTAGAGGAAACATTACTTATTCAAAGGGAGGAACTCTTTTTGCATGATAGAAAACAAGCCGTGTCTAGATTCGCGGCAACCAGGAAAAACTACGTACAGTGGAACTCCGATGTCAGACTTATAGCGAAGTGCCAAGGAAGTAGGAAAACTAATGTGTTAGTTATAATGGGCTTTCGTTTATCGTTATTACGAATTTGTGGGAAAACGACCAAAATTTACCAGTGATATGTTGTACCACTCAACAATCCGGTTATTGTGCAATTATATTACTGTCCAATTTTTAACTATTTATTAAACATTCGTGTCTTTGGGTCTGCAGCAATCTCTGTTGATCTGTTAGGTATTCAACTTCAGCTGCGCACGTCATGGCGTTTATTCAGTTCAAAATACCTGGGTAAATTTGAAGTTTGGGCTTCTGGTTCGTGTTCGTTATATCGGGTATTGCGTTATACCCAGGTTCGTTATATCGGGTCCAGTTCCATACTGTTTCACAGTCACTTTGGCCGGGCTGAGAAATACCGTTCGTTATAGCGGGCACTTCGTTATACTGGGCTACGTTATATCGGGATTCCACTGTACCTGAAAATCCAGGAAAATCTCTTTGCTCTCAGCCGTTATTTAAAAAGCAACCGAATCAAGTACTGAAAGCTTTGATCCATAAAATAAACAAACAAACAAACGGCAAGCAAAGAAACAAAACAAAACGAATATCTCCATAATAATTCAACAAAGACTCCTTCGAGTCCGTTTTCCCACAGAATTCACCAAAATTGTTTCATTTGGGGTGGTAATGTTTGCTTAAAAAGTGCGTAACGATTAAAAACAACCATCAATAGCACAATGTGATACCACTTTTATTGCTTGACAATGATGTCAACAGAAAAACAAGAATCAACAACTTCATTTGTATGTATTATGAAAACATCAAAACTTGTAGTAGTCCTCTAAGATTAATCTCGTTACATTCTATTAAAAAAAATCATGTATGATATCCAATTAAGCGCACATCTCTGCTCAACGTCTCAACAGCAATCTAGAATTCCCCTGAGCAAATATAGTGCAATGTTGAACTAACAAGGATAAAATGTGGAACAGATATAGCTTAGTTCGGTACGTTTTAGGATATAAACTGAACTTAGATCACAGGCTTACCATCCTCTGTTTGTGTGGTGTTCTGTGCCTTTATAAATATAATGGCCGTATTGCTTTATGAACTAGCAAAACTAAAGGCGAAACGAATGGCTTTCAAAACTGAAGAAAATGAAATAAAAACAATTAAAACTGTTGGCCATAAGGTTATGCTTTGAAATGATGAATATATGAAATAGATGTTTTTAAAATAACGGCCGCAATCATCACTTTAACATGCCTTTTAAAAGCCCTAAATTTCGGCTTTAGTTTTGCTAGTTTGATAAACCGATACTGCTATTAGACATGCACCGCACACCACAAAGATTATCACAAGCCTGTACGTAGATTCATCTAACCCAGTCCTAGTATATCTCCTTTCCATGTCATGCAGCGGACGTCAAGACGACGAAACTTGAATTTTGAAACCTATCTGGGGTGGAAAACTTTCATTCCGCTCCAGGATGGTCGTGAACGTCAGCGCGAAAATTGCCTACCGCGTGGAAATGTGACGTGCTTGTATACACTAAGGGCTTATCATGCACGCGTCATGTTTTCACGCGGCAGGCGTTTTTCTTCCTCACTTGCGTGTTCCTTTTTCCTCAATTATCCCTGAGTCAGTGGAGAGAAAGACTGTTTGCATTCCAAAAATGGGAAATTGGAGACACGCCTACAAAACGAGATTTAGCTAGATTTCGGTACATTTTATAGCTTCCTATCAAACTCTGCGACTAGCACCCCTGTCAATCTTCTGTGGAACTCAACTCCCCCCCCCCCTTACCCCACCCCCAGGGCATTACCTCCACCAAATCTCCTTGTTAGCTAAAATTTGCTTCTTATTTGGTCAGCGGAAATTATCTAGAAAATCCAGTTTCCAATTCAATGTTCACCTCTTGCGCGATGCAAACTGCCTTTTCCGCTATTAAAAAGGCCACAGGGAGAATGCGTCTGTCCTCAGAAGGCCAAAACAGAGGTTCTGACAGAAAAATTAACGATTGTCGACAGAAATGTAAAAAGCACGTGCAGTAGCGGAGTGCTTTTTAGCCGAGTACCTGCCTGAATATAATTTCGCCGCAAGCTCCCTTAAAAACCCCTTTAATCTCTTAAACCCTTTTTGAAACTCATGTGTGCTGATAATTGGCAATTTAGTTTACTCGTCACCTACAGATATTTACTCTATGGGTTGCCAGTTAACTCTAATTAGACAGGAAAAGTGGAGGAGGGGGGGGGGGGGGGGGGAGGGGGTCAGCCCGGATCAACGGACATTGGTCGTTTAACTTACAACTTGTCAGGAATTTAAAGGCCACCTTTCCTAGCAGTTATCTGGGAACGATTCAGTAGAGCAGTTTTTGTTCAGCAAATTTGACAATACAATGGCAACCTTATTTTGCCAAGCTATTTGTTAATATTTGTAAAGTTTCCTCTTTTGCAAAGAGGAATTATAACCTTTTTCGGTAGATCAT
Source organism: Siderastrea siderea (assembly GCA_964030785.1). Classification (NCBI taxonomy): domain Eukaryota; kingdom Metazoa; phylum Cnidaria; class Anthozoa; order Scleractinia; family Rhizangiidae; genus Siderastrea; species Siderastrea siderea. The sequence goes on from OZ034974.1 coordinate 6,227,956, forward strand.
ACAGTGTCGTCCACGTACCCTCTCTCCCCGATCCCAAGACAAAAAACGCCTAAGCTTAATCATGGCCAATTCACTACCTATGGGGTCTCAATAAGCGTGAAATTTATTTTTCTTAATACATAATTAAGTCGGACATAATTTTTAATTTCCCGTAAAACGAGAATGAGAGAAAGACTATGGCGAACGAAGATAGGCTTCCATCAACGTTAAATGAACTACTTTTATCACTAAAAAAGTTCGAGAAAAAATGTCCAATAAGGTATAAGATCGTTCAAATTGTGAATTTATATTAGTAGCATTAGTGAAGTACATTACTGGAACGGAATTGAGGAGGTTTTCAGTTTCTGTGCATTTGAAAGTTGAACATATGTCAATATTTGGGCATTCGAGACATCGCTTATTATGAGACATTGTCCATTATGACATATCATCAATGACCGTAGTGTTTTACGTCATCCTTCACGTCCTTTCGTAAACAGAGATCAGATGTCGGGGTAGTTTTTATACAGTTTTGTAAGCATCAATTAGGGTGTCAATTCAGTGTTCTGACTTAGATGTTGGTTATAAGGCGTCTCTTTATAGAGTTTTATAACCACGCCCGCGCTAATGACGCGAGTTTTGGTTACCTACGCGCGCGATCTGACGATCTGACGAGAGGTCATGCCAAAAAGTAGAAAAAAAAAACTTTGGCACGACCCAAATTTTAGCCCTCAAGCAGCTGTCTTCAAGCCGTCCAAAAAAAACATGGTTTCTGACTATGTTTTTAAGCCCAAATATTGCTCTAGAAGCATTCGAAGTTGACACGTTCCGAATCAAATTCTCAGTGAAGAAATCCATTGGCTCTGAATTTCACGCATGCTTAAATAGCGATCTTGGCGAATTCTTATTCCATGACGTATTGTTGTCAGAAAAAAATGGAAACTTTCCTCCGGATTTTCTCGAATTTCCTTTGGCTGATGGTTCAAACTCGTAGAAAATTTTAGACCGAAAGTAAGCCAATACATAGAAAAAAGGTTCAAGCCTTAATATTTATAGCTTAAGCTTTAAGAAAAAAATACTTGATTTTTGACTTCAGTTCTCCTTAAATGGAGTCTTATGCCTTAAGTCTTAAGTCTGCTGTGTTGGGAGAATGTCTACGCACAGGCTTACCATCCACTGTTTGTGTGGTGTGCTGTGCATTTGTACGGGCCGTATCGGTTTATCAAACTAGCCAAAACTAAGGGCCACATTTAGGGCTTTTGAAACTGAAGAAAATGAAATAAAAACATGTAAAATTAAAGCCTGCGTCATAGACAGTCCACACCGCCGATAAAGTCCGTCTGCATAACGGCTCCCAACATCTTGTTCTGATATCCCGCAGGTTTGCAGAGATATCTGTATCCGTTTCTGATTGGCTCGATTCTAACGCGCTTTGTGAATGGACATTTCAGTTACGCAACAAATCACGCAACACTCCACAATGCTAAAACTAATCGATTGTTTTGTTGTTTGAAAACCAAAATGGTTGGATTAAAACTTCCCTAATTTATAATAGTGAGCGAAAGGAGAACAGATAACAACTTCTTAATAATTGTACGAGTAGAGCAACACAGATAAATTTCATAATCAGTGCAGACAAATTTATGTGATCTTAAATACCATTTTGTAATACAATAGTGGGCCTCGTCGATAGCGCAGAGCGACTCCGATTAACATCTCTTTGAAACCTTCGATAATTTCAAAGATGCTTCTTCAAGACTCAGTAGAGAGCAAGCACTCAGGAGAGCCATAAATGAGCACCTAATTGCCGCTTATTAAGACCTGATGGATGAGTTTGTTGCCCTTGTCGTCAGTAATGGCAATCGCTAGCTGGAACTCCAATATCATTAACACGATCGATCCTGGTCTTTCAAAAAGCGATCGCAATTGTGATATCACCACGAAAGCACTGGAACCACGAGGCCTTTGGAAAAAAAGCGTACGCCTCGATTGGAAGGCTCTGGAAAATCAAAGATCTGTCGGCAAATTTACGAATATATTTCAGCCTAAAGGAGATTCCCGCAGCAAGTTTTCCTTCTCGGGTAGAAGACTATCAATTTCAAATTGCTCTTTTACGGCTTTCATCGCCTTTTCCAACTTTCTTCAGCAATCATCAACATTTTGCAATAAAAGCTATTCTACGGAAAGCCCAGAGAAATACAAAACTACAAATTTACTTTTAGCATTGCGGAGTACGTAATGCCTGATCTTTTGCGTATAACTAAGTAAATGTCCATCATTTGTCCAATCACAAAGCGCGTAAGAGTATAGCAAATCAGAAACCGAAACAGATATCCCTGCAAACCTGCGGGATACCAGAACAAGCTTTTGGGAGCCGTTGCGCAGACAGACTATATCTAGGTTTTGAGTGACACGTCCTGCTGCACCATAGGCTAGTAAAATTGCTGCTACGCTCGCTGACTTTTTTTTTTTTTGCGTTTTTTCCCACCGTGGAGCCTGTTCACAGGCTACGCCAAAGTTACAGTGAAACAGTATGGAACTGAACCCGATATAACGAACCCCGGTACAGCGAAATACGCGATATAACGAACACGAACCAGAAGCCCTGATATGACAAAAAAACTCATGACGCAGCAACAGAGATTCATGGAGACCGAGATACACAAATTTTATTTAATCGTTCAAATTTGAGTGGTGCAACATTACACTGTTTAATATTGATGGCAAAATAATTATTAGCCAAACCCTGATATAATGAAGATTTTGGTCGTTCTCCTACAAATTTGTCATAACGATGAAGGAAACCCGTTACAACCAATACAATAATTTTCCCAGTCCCCCGGGCGCACTTCGCTATAAGTCTGATAACGGGGTCCCACTGTACTTAATTTTTTTTTTCAAATCTTTCCTGGTTAATGCAAATCTAGACACGGTTTGTTATTTATTTGTTTGTTTATTTTTTTTTTCATGCAAACAAAGCTCCTCCCTTTGAGTAAGTGATCTTTCCTCTAGCCCATTCCACTTGACAATGTGTAGTAGTTTAACATGATGCCGCTAATTCCTTGATATTAATTTTATCAACTACCCTTCCTGGCCGGTGTTATATTTTAAGGTTCGTGGTCTCTATTTTGCTGCCAGTCTCATCTACCGCAGGTCTCTTGACAACAATTTTGTTTTTATGAAAAGCCAGAGGGAAAAATGTGATATACATTTCATGGTAGTTCCTGTTTTAACTCATGGTTTCCACATGCAATTTTTCTTAAACTTTGTGTCGATAAGGATCTTTATTTCAACATAATATTCAGCGAATTTGAACGCATCTATCGAATTCTAGGCTTTTGTAATTTTCCTGAAACCATTTGAATTACTCGCTTATATCTTTTTTTATCCAACCAGAAACCTCTCTTAAGGCTTATTAACACGTTTACTCACCCCTGGATAATAATGGCTCTCATTGCCGAGACATATTGTTTTCTACTATAGTTCTTACGCGAACCGCTTCTTAACAAATTGCATAGTTTGGGCCCATTTTTAAAATTTCATGCGATGATGAATGCCACCCCCCTTTAGTCATCAACGCTTATATTGGAATCTCTGAGAAAATGTTTCGAATCCTCGATTAATTGCTTATTCTGTCCTCTTCACTTAAGCTCAGCAGGCCAGTTACGTCTTCTTACATATGTACTTGCAACGTTACCGACTAATGAAAAGAAAAAGGATTAACAAAACCTTAATACAACAAAAGGCTTGAACGGAAATCGAGTCTCTGCAGGGGAAAACGTCCTTATCAAAACAGGAACCTTTAATGGATGAATATGATTGGATCAAAAAGTTGGATGATGTAAACGTTGCAGACCAGGAATTGCACGCTTCCTGCTAGAAGTAATAGTTTTGTTTAAAGCTGTGTTGCTATGATCCTTTATAACCAGGAACACAAACCACTCCCTCGTTTCGCAACAACTTGTAAGTTTCAATACATTTTGCTTGCTCCACAATGTTGGAAGATGTTTTCCCATTTTTTCTTTAGAAGTGTCTTACTACTTTTTTCTCTGGTACTCATTGCAAACTGCCAAGGTGAGTATAGTTTTCGACGTTAGCGGTTCGCTTTAGTTATTACTAAGTTTCGGTGGTTACTTAAGTAGGACCTTTAATCACCTTTACACCAAACGTTTTGAGCATTCCGCGAGGCTGTTTATTGCATTCTCTAATGGTGAGTTAATTTTCCGATGTTAGTGGTTCGCTTCAGTTGTTACTAAGTTTTAGTTAATAAAACTTTGGCTAAAAGACTGTGGTTACTTAAGTAGGACCTTTGGTCACTGTCAAAGCAAACATTTTGAGCATTTATTTTCCACGATGCTGTTTATTGAAATCTGAATGATGCTCGATACGTGTAGAGAAGAAGTGGGGATTGAATTTATTTCTACAGTGTCCCCAACATCTCAACTGCTTCGCTCACATAAATTCCGTGCATTTCTATGATCTAGCTAAACACTTTGAGTCCTCGTTGGAGACAATTTGCGTTCATCCTTGGCTTGCGTGAGATATTTTGACGGAATTGACACTGCACATGTCATTAAACTTGTTTTATAAAAACAAATGTTCCACCAAAAAGCTTCGATCTTCGGTTTAAACAGGAAAAAAACCGCTTATAGGTTATGTGAAAATGCTCCATTATTCAATAATCGCTAAGCGATGGATTGTCTCAAGGAAGTGACTTAGGGATATCCATAAATTCTTAATGCATCGTATACCCTGTTTTGAATTCCGGTTAGTTAGTTTCATAAATGTATTGTGTGCATGCACTATTACTTAAGAGTCTCTTAATTTTGTTTCTTAATTTTTAGTGTGGGGTTAAAGGCCTTGAGCGACTAATCAAAAGAAAACCTATTGTATCTATAATTTATTGTAGCTAAATATTTCTTGAGGGTCTTTTTACTACGCTTAATATATGGATGAATCCTAAAGTTTCAAGGATAGTAAAATTCAATACAGTTTCCTTATAAATATTTCATTGAAAAATAAAGTTAATGAAATTTTTAAGTGTGATAAAAATGAGAAATTTTAATTAAAAAAAAAAACATCTAGTGTAAACTGTCGCTGTAATTTCGCAGTATTTCCTCTGAGAGACAGGTTGCCAGCTTAGGAAATAATTTACCATTTTTCTCGTTAGATCACTAACATTGTTAAAACGCAGGTGCCCATTTAAGCTAATAATTCAAACCACGTCAATCTCTTAAACCCCTTTTGAAACTCATGCGTGCTGATAATTGGTAATTTACTTTACTCTTCAGCTACGATTATTTACTCTATGGTTAATTGCCTCTTAACCCTATTTAAAAGGGGGATGGGGTCGGCCCTAAAAGTTTATCTGGGAATAATTTCGTAGAGCAGACTTTGTTCATCAAATTTTACGTTATAATGTTAAACGTATTTTAACAGCCCTTTTTTAGAAATTGTAAAGCTTCCTCTTTTGTATTGAAAAATTATAACCTTCTTCCGCTCGGTAACGTTTACATTAATAGATCATGTTAGTGTCCTCAACCCCTTCCCCCCCCCCCCCCCCTCGGGTCCCAGAAGACCAAGGGAGCCTAGTCTGAATAGGGTTTATAACGGCTCAGCTTTATTATGACCAGTTCACTACCCTTGGGCTCTTAATAAGGGTAAAATTTAGTTTACTTAATTTATAATTATGTCGGACATAATTTTGCATGTAAAACGAGATCAAGAAAATATTATAAGTATCTTTACTGTGAAGAATAAAGATAGGCTTCCTACAAAGTTAAACGAACTACTTTTATCATCCCTAAAAAGTCCGAGAAAAGATGTCTAAAATTTAAACCATATAAGGTACAAGATCGCTAGATATAAAATTGTGAAAAAACGCGTGAGGGTGGTATAACATGGATCGGAACGAAAACATCCCAAAAAGTTTTTGTTACCGAGCATTTCTAGAAAAGGTGAATGAGTGTTTGCTCGTCTGTTTTGCACAAAGAGCTGTATCTGATCGAATTTTGAAAAGAAAGGAATTCGTTGCTATACGTCTATGGAGTAATTTGAACTGGAAATTCCTTAGTTTAGTACTTATTGTACATATCCTCGAAAGCAAATAAATAAAAGCCCTGTTCAAATCCTCCACGGCTTGAGGTTTACATTTTTACCCATTTTCCCTGACTCTTCTGAGGGAGAGCAGATCTTTCATTTGTTAGAATTTCATGAGCTAATTTGGTCGGCTTAGTTGTTGCAATCAGTTTGTGTACTGAAATCCCTTGATCGTTTTCACTCTGTGATTTCGATTTCAAAGCCTTCATGGCGGACCTTATGGCCCAAGCCACTCCATGAAATTTAAGGAAGGAAACAGGAAAACAAAGCTTCTCTTTAGTCTCTATAATGACGCGAGTTTTTGTAATCTGCGCACGCGATCTGGCGAGAGTTCATGCAAAAAATTAAAAAAAAAAATAACTTTGGCACAACACAAAGCTTAGCCCTCAAGCGGGTGTCTTCAAGCAGTTCAAAAGATACATGGCTTCTTGACTATTTTTTAAGCCCAAATATTGCACTAGAAGCATTCAAAGTTGAATTTATTCCGGCGTTAAATTCTCAATGAAGAAATCTGCTTGCTCTGAATTTCACGCATGCTCAAATAGCGATCTCGAAGTAGTGTTGTCAGGAAAAAGTGGAAACTTTCCTCTGGATTTTCTCAAATTTCCTTCAGTGAAATTCCCTAAAATTTGGCAGAGAGATTAGACTTATTTTGCTTTACTCATCTCCTTCTTTTTGCTCCCAGGCTCGTGCCGCCATTTGGAGTTCAGAGTTTCTATGGCTTTCGACGGCCGTCGGCTGATAAATCACGTTATAAGAACCATCGAATTTGTTGAAAGGGATTTTTGTGGAGCACTATGCTACATGGAACACAACTGCATCAGTTACAACATGGTAATCATCAACGGGTCCAGTACAGCTAGTACATGTGAACTGAATAACTCCACTCACAATGAACATCCCGAAGACCTTCGGCCATGGAGTAATTTTGTTTACCAGGGAACAAACGTGAGTAAACCCTAAACCTACACCTTTAATGTTCAATGACAGCAATATAGGACACCGGAGGAAAAAAAACTAACGGAATGGCAAATGACAAAAACTCATAAGCTTATAGATGAACGGTGAGAGGTTTTATTGAGAACATTATTATTTAATGTTTTGCAGTTAATTCACTGAATTCGGTTTCATTGTTGACCCCATTTTCGTCTTCACGTTTCGGCGCCTTTGGGTAAACGCGCTCTGAATTTAGCCAATAGCCACAGGCCCCCGCGTGTAAACTTGCAACTAGCAACTGATAGGTTTAAACACTACTGGGGACCAGTCAAGTCCCTGCGACTAGTCCCCTCATGTTTGCTGACCTTAAAAAGAGTTAAATGTCTTTGTGTATATCCATAAAATTGGAAGAGAGGACTTCCTATTTCACTACATTACCTCTTTTTGTTTTGTTTTGTTTTTTACTTTATATGACTTCAAAAAATATGGTCTTGAGCTGGCCTGACGTATGGCCTGAAATATTTTGTTCGTTCTCTTGTGAATCTTGTCCCTGCAAATAGCGAGAGAAAATAGCTGTTCGCAAGTTCAGCAGGATGGATTTGACTATGGAAGTACAAATTTAATGAACCTTTACGCTTTGTTGTCTTTACTTGTGAATGCATTACCAATGGGTCAGTCTAAAGGGGACAACAAGACAGACAAAAGAAAGAAAGAAAGAAAGAAAGAAAGAAAGAAAGAAAGAAAGGCCCTATCGCAGGAAAGGGGAACCGCCGATTGAAAGTGCCGTACACCCATGGCCATTCATGACGCCCGCCTGCTGCAATTCAAAGAGACAACCGGTTATGAAACTTTTCTTTCACTGAATTTTTATTTCTTTTCTTACTCGTTGTAGAATGTTTGCGGAAAAAGACCGTGCCTTAACAACGCGACTTGTCAAGCTGGTTTTACAGTCAAAGGATATCGATGTTTATGTGTTCCTGGGTTCAATGGCCATAATTGTGACAAGGGTAAGATAAAGATTGGTGCCATCTGGTCCTATGAATCACTCGTTGAAGCACACGTAAATCCTTTTTTTTTGTGGGGGAGGGGGAGGGGCGAAGGGAGAGGGGATGGCCTTAAGAAAAATTTGGGTCTCGCATTATTTCAGCTGAAATGCAAAAATCTTGCAGTCTCGCAGTCTCTCGAGCCATTCTTTGCATCTCGCAGTCTTGAGTTTTTGGTAAAACAGTGGCGGAGTCTGGATTTGTTTTGACCTAACGGCCTTAGGATCCGATCGTTTTGCAAAGCCGTCTAGAATCTTCACCTTTTAGAAAGCTATAAAATGAATCGACCTTCTTTCTTTCAATTAAAGGACTTCTTGGTCAATCAAAACAACCAGCTGCTCTGAATAAAAAAATCCAAAACATGTTTCATTTTTTGTTAGATATTGACGAGTGTTCTGCAGGACACAAGTGTGATATCAATGCTGTCTGTAATAATACCAAGGCATCATACAATTGTACTTGTAAGGAAGGATATTTTGGGGACGGACGCAACTGTGCAGGTGACATAAATTTTGCTCAAATGTACCGTTATGTTATAGTATCAGAAAAGTCTTTTTTTAAATGGCAAATTGTAGCCCCTAAACACTTGGAATTGCTGTCTTGAAATAATTTCACTGGATGTCCGACATAAGAGCAGTGAAACTGAAGAAATCTAAACAGCAGTATGTGACTTTTTTACGTATCAACAGCCACAGCAGCAATTGTTTAATATTTATGAAATGCTCACAAGCGATCCTCAATAAGAACATTAACCTCCCTCCATTCCCCCTTTGTGGATAAACACCTGACCGAGGAGAGAGTTCTAATATCGGAGTTTTAAGAGACAAAACATGTCCTAATTCTCACAGAAAACGATGGTTTTTGCATCAAATTATCATGCATCTTGTACTTTAGTGTGACAACTTTGATTTGACAATAGTTTTAGGATAATGAGCGACAGATAAACTGTCTAGAATCCGTTCCCTTATCTTTAACACCGTCTTTCAGAATTTCTTTAAATAAAGGAACTCTTAAGAAAGATATCTCCCTTGCATTTTAACCTTTTACTATGAAATTTTCATCAATAATATATAGATTTAAAAAAGAATAAAAGAGGAGCCCCACCTTTTTTTGTTTTCTTTGGTACTTATTTATTTCTGAAAATGCTTTTATTGAAAACAAGAAGGGCATTAGCCCCTGCCATTGATTTTCGACTCCCTTGCAAAGGTGCAAAATATATTAGTCACTCGTTCGAGATTCGAGCCCTAGCCTGTGAAGCGAAAGACACGACGAATATCATTATCTAGCCAAGCGAAAACAAGAGGTCTCGGGTATAAGTGACCGCGAAAAAAAAAAGTAGAACACGAACGGGAAAAAAAATGGGGCTCCGAATGGGACTATGTGTTCTGCTGGCAGAGCCGTATTCTCAGCTTTTAAGGTAGGGAAGCAGACTGAATTGAGTTCTTATTTCTATTCTTGAACAATCATTTAAAAATGGAATTATTTTGTTTATTTCGGAGGATGAATGTTATTTTTTTTTAAATTGTTATTCAACTTTCTTATTGGTCGTGAAAGGCGTAAGTAAGAGAAAAGAAAACAAAAAAAATTTCCTCCTTGCCCGGAATCGATCCCGGGAAATTTGTCTCTGTGTGAATGCACTTCCCCTGGGCTACGTGACAAGGGCGATTTTCCGACATAAACACGGGTATTTTTCGTGCGAAAATGTGTTCGGATCGCCGCTAAAACCATTATTGTGGACAAAAAAAAAACCCGAAATGTACTAGCTCTGCTATGTTTGGCAGTAGGGACTGGTGCCAAATGCTGCAATTTCAAGCGATATGCCGACCGAGTTCGCAGCAGAACTCAAGAAAGAGAAAGTCCTCCAAGACAAATTGCGAATTCTACTTTTACAGTATAGATATTAATAGCTATTTTTCTTTAGTTTAAAACTGTCCAAACGTCTAGAATGTCTAAAAGAATGTTCAGGTCTCACAGGTGGAAAAGGAATATCTACTTCTGGCTTGATACTATATTTTTAGTTGTAAGGACAAGGAATACCAAAGCAATACAATACATTTATGAGATTAAAGGCAATCTAACTATCGAAAAATAAATTTCAATCACCACAGGAAAGCAGTCACTTTGATCGTGACTATTTGAAACAACTTCTCCTTTCATTGCTTCTTTCTTTTTAGATATTACAAAACAAGCAGGTTCCCGTATAAAAAAAGAAAGAAATGTACGGTTCGAACCTTTCTTTCACTGCTGACGCAATATCCATTGGTTGTAATTTCCAAGTTTATTTGATTGTTAATCTTTGGGTTATAAGCACATATGCCTCGTGATTTTTTTACTGACTAGCTTTCAAAGTTACAAGTCGTCTTAAGCTTTATCACTTTTAAACTGTTCTTCAGATATTGACGAATGTGCAACAGGAGCACATAATTGCAGTGATCATGCCGTGTGTAACAACATCAAGGGACGATACAACTGTACCTGCAAGAAAGGTTTCATTGGGGATGGAGTAAGCTGTACAGGTAAAATTTTGCCTTTGCCCTTGTAATGCTTAGAAACGCCGTGTTTTTGTTTCTATAAGATGCCTGATTGATTGACTGACTGACTGAATGACTGACTGATTGGCTGACTGTTTGATTGACTGGCTGACTGCCCGATTGATTGATTGATTGATTGATTGATTGATTGATTGATTGACCATTAAGAGCTGTTTGATTGTTGATCGTTGGGTTATAAGCATATAAACATCGTGACTTTTTAACTAGTTTTCAAACAAGTCGTCTCAAAGCTTTGTTTCTTTTAAACTGTTTTTCAGATGTCAACGAATGTGCAACAGGAACACATAATTGCAGTGCTTATGCCGTGTGTAATAACACGAAGGGAGGACACAATTGTACCTGCAAGAAAGGTTTTATTGGGGATGGAGAAAACTGTACAGGTAAAATTTTTGCCTTTGCCCTTGTAATGGTTAAGGTGATTCCAATTAAATGCATTGCGCATCCTTTCTGCCCATCATTTTTTTTTTTGCGTGATTAACGCGCGCACGAGCGCGTGCATGTTCGAAAAATGGTAGGTTTTATATGGAAACTGAGCTGTTCAGAGGAATGAATTCTTGTTTTCTCCAAAACCAACTCGGTGACCCTCTTTTTATTCCATTAATTTGACGAAAATACGACTCTGCATGACATATCCAAATTTTAAGAATTTTTCATTATTCAATTTTCAAATATTCTGATTAATTCAATGCTACAAGCTAATTTTAGGCATTTCACTAGAAGCGTGCAGATGCTCGATTTGCCTATTATTTCATCACTTTCATTTTTACGGCAAATTTAGGGCGTTTAACCGTAACATTGTTCTGACTGACTGAATGAATGATTGAATGATTGATTGAGTGATTGATTGATTCATTGACCATTAAGAGCTGTTTGATAGTTGATCGTTGGGTTATAAGCACACAAACCTCATGACTTTTTAAGTAGCTTTCAAACAAATTGTCTCAAGGCTTTGTTTCCTTTAAACTGTTTCTCAGATATCAACGAATGTGCAACAGGAACACATAATTGCAGTGCTTATGCCGTGTGTAACAACACCAAGGGAGGACACAATTGTATCTGCAAGAAAGGTTTTATTGGGGATGGAGAAAACTGTACAGGTAATTGCAATTAATTGAATTGCACATCCTTTTAGGTAACACGTTTCGTTTTGCCCTTGTAATGCTAGAAACCGCTGTGTTTCTGTTTCTACAAGATGATATACTGATTGACTCACTGACTCACTGACTGATTGATTGATTGATTGAGCGCTATAGAAGTATTAAACATTATTATTATTATTATTGTTATTATTATTACTGATTGACCATTAAGACTTGTTAGTTGACCGGTTGGTTGGTTGGTTGGTTGGTTGGTTGGTTGGTTGGTTGGTTGGTTGGTGGGTGGGTGGGTTCGTTCGCGGCTGCCTGGCTGGCTGGCTTGCTGGCTGGCTGGCTTGTTGGCTGGCTGACAGGCTGGCTGACTTGCTGGCAGGCTGGCTGGCAGGCTCGCTGGCAGGCTCCCTGGCTGGCTGGTTGGCTGGCTGGCTGGCTGGCTGGCAGGCTTGCTGGCTGGCTTGCTGGCAGGCTTGCTGGCTGATAGGCTTGCTTGCTGGCTTGCTGGCTGATAGGCTTGCTGGCTGGCTGCTAGCTTCCAGGCTTGCTTGCTGGCTGGCTGGCTGGCTGGCTGGCTGCCTTGCTGGTAGGCTTGCTGGCGGGCTTGCTGGGCTGGCTTACTGGCAGGCTCGCTGGCAGGCTCCCTGACTGGCTGGCTGGCTGGCAGGCTTGCCAGCTGGCTTGCTGGCAGGCTTGCTGGCTGGCTGGCTGGCTGGCTGGCTGGCTGGCTGGCTGGCTGGCTGGCTGGCTGGCTGGCTGGCTTGCTGGCTGGCTTACTGCCAGGCTTGTGGGCTGGCTGGCTGGCAGGCTGGCTGGCTTGCTGGCTGGTTGGTTTGCAGGCTCGCTGGCTGGCTGGCTGGCTGGCTGGCTGGCTGCCAGGCTAGCTGGCTGGCTGGCTTGCAGGCTTCCTGGCTGGCTGGCTTGCAGTTTTCCTGGCAGGCTGGCTGGCTGGCAGGTTTGCTGGCTTGCAGGCTGGCTGGCTGGCTGGCTTGCTGGCTGGCTTGCAGGCTTGCTGGCTAGCTGGCTGGCAGGCTGGCTGGCTTGCTGGCTGCCTGGCTAGCCGGCTGGCTGGCACGATTGCTGGCTTGCTGGCTGCCTGGCAGGCTTGCTCGGTTCCTGGCTTGTAGAGTGAACTAAACATCACCTGCGGATCCCCGCGTCAATCTTGTTTAACATTTAACTTACCTGGGAAAAAATACCCGCTCTTCACAGCCAGCGAGCAGGACTTGTAATCAATAAATATCCCAGCCAGCATCGACTTTGAGGTTTGTCAACGAGCCAGCAAAATTAAAATTGCCCCAAAAAAGAAACATCCAGCCAGCGTAGTGGAAAGATTTCCAGTTTGCTAGCAAGTGATCATGTATACCATTTTTTAGCCAGCCAGAGAACTCTTGAAGCAAACTTTGCGAAAACGACTGCATTTGGGGGGAGGATGCCACATTATTTTTTTTTGGGGGGGGGGGGCGCGAAATTTAATATAACGGTATATTTATCTATGAGCTACACTCTTCGCTGACTACAACATTTTTAGTTATTTATTTATTTTTGTATTTATAATTCTTTGGAGAGTTTACAGTCTTTTTTTTAATTCATTCATTGACAATGCAACCGTATATTACAGCATCAACAGTTACAATAAAATAATGTTACATATGATCACTTGACGTTGTATTTACCGGTTACAAACAACTACATTTACGCAAAACTAATACTATATAATGCTGAACAGGTACACATATAGAAAAAAAACGATAGATATTCTAACACACACACACTGGACGTAATTAAAAAATATATATATGGCACCTTAGCTTTCATTGTAGTATATTTAAAGGCACACTGTAGGCTTGATTTTGTTTGAGAGCATAAAAAATAAGATGCTCACGCATCGGAGATGCAGAGAGTGGTCCACTTAGCTCTGTATTTTTCATAATTAGAGTTTTTAATGGCCATTTGTCTTTCACATTTAATTTTACTTTCCAGTAAGGCGAGAAAGACCTGTGAGCATGGAGTCTCTGACTGGTTTCCTGCAAGATATACATGATATTTAGCAATAAGAAGATAATGATTTAAAGCGTAAAAGCTGGTAATTTCTGGTTTGTAGCCGTAAAGAATTTCGATGGAATTAGGATCGATGTTGTCCGGACACTTAGTATTCCACCACATTATAGCGTCTTTCCAGAAGATTTTAACATCAGGGCACTCACAAACATGTGTACAAGTGTTTCGTTTTGGAAAAGGCAGCGATCGCATTTTGGAGAATCTTTTATGTTCATTTTATAGAGAGAGAGACTGGTGGAAATGATGTTATGTATGAGTTTAAACTGAAAGCTTCTCAATTTATTTTCAACGGTGACTTTGAAAGGAAGTTCGTAGACAGCCTTTACATTCGGCACTTGTTTTTTAAGATTGATTTCGACGATGGGAGGAGAGAAGGACCTTTCTGCAAACATTAAACAGGATTTTCTAGTAGAGGAGATGGCATGGCCATTGGAAAGAGTCTTCAAGGGTTCGCCATCACCCTTTGCAATATTGCCCATGATTTCGCTCTTCCAAGCTTTTGGAATTGCTGCAAGAACACCAGCATAATCAAGGAAAGTACAGCGAACGCCGAATTTGCATTTAAAACTTTCGAATGAAAGGAAATGGCCATCGGTATCAAGGAGGTCACTAATTCTCAAAATGCCTTTATTAACCTATGTCTTATAATAAATTGTCTTTCCGTTAATCCTTATAAAACGATTGTTCCATATGATTTCTTGTTTAAATTCATTTGCGTTAAGGGGATCTTTGGAATTGAGTTCTTGCCAAACTGCCAAAACATTTTTGTGAAAAGCAAAAAGATTTTTAAGGTCAAGGAATTTTAGGTCGTAATTACATTGAAATAAGAAAGCTCCTCCGACCTTACCTAACATGGAATCAACTGGAAGGCACACCAGTGGCTGTCAGTTGCTTTGCAATAACGATTAACCCAGGCGGTCATAAGCGACTTGACAACGTCAGAAAAAATAACCATGTTAAGACAGTTATAAAATGGGGTTGGGAGGCCTGCACGACTCCTACTTCACGTTTTCGTACGCTTCGCCTTACATGTCTCGGTCTTTCGACCAATTTTTTAACCGGCCGTCGCCATGATGGCGACCGCCGGTTTATAAAATGGACACGGTTTTTCCTGAAAGGAAGTTGGCTTAACATGCGAAGAAAGTGCTGTAAAGCTTGTGGTACGGGTACTCAAGAGCGGTACTCTCTTATATAAGACGCATTTGCATATAAGTCTTCTGAATGTTACCTTCCTGTGTTTTTGTCTTTTAATTTACAGTATTTAAGATATGAACGGCGAAGGGTTGTTAAGTTTGGGGTTTTTTGTATTTGTCTTGTATAACGCATGCGCTATTGAGTAAGGGAGCAAATAGGATTGAATGCCAATTGGCTGTGTTGTCTGATCTAGTTAGTGGTTATGGTGAAAATTTTTTTAGCGCAGGAGTTTTTTTATTGGGATTGACATTTTGAGGGGTGTAAAAATGTGGGAGTCAGAAGGATTTGTGAATGTCGGGAGCATATCACGCTTCTGTGAATGTGATTTGCCTTCAAAGTTGCGTTTTGTATAGGAGCAGTGTAATATTGTGCTGCGTGAGAGGCGGTTTCTCTTGGCGTTTTATGGGGGGGGGGGGGTGGTTTGCGAAGTGGATTGTAAGGTTTCTGGTTGGCTAACTTGTATTTCGCAGCGGACAAAAAGGACAGTTGCGTTCTGCCGGCGTGGGCTAGGAAGAGAAGGAATTGGTACTAGTATGATGATGCAATATTAGTTGATTGCACCATCAGTACATGATAGTTCTTGTGAACGGAGAGAGGTGAGTGTTTATTTGAGGCGAGAAGTTGATACGAGGGAATCGTCATTAATAAGGAGTTCAATTAATAAGGCAGGTGTTACGAGTCTTTTTGCATTGAAAGAACGAAAATATCTGAATATTATCGACGGATTTGTGTAGTTTGCGTGTGGTGTTGCAGTCTCTCTTTCCGTTCAGAGATAGTGAAGGAAAAGAAAAACAAGCGAGTGAGCGCAAATCGACTGCGGCTCGACAGGCGCCTTAGCTTTCAAAGACGTGGGCGACTTTCGTCCCCGCTCGCTTGTTTACTTTTGCAAGGGGATTCCCGGGTTAGCAAACCGGATTGAAACATCAGGTCATGAGATATGCCTTGACGTGCCCCATACTCTGACGATCTGCTGGAGCTCGTGTTTATCAAACGTTATATCTTGATTCTACTGCTATGTTCACTGTTTGTATTTAAGGTCTAGGCACAACAGTAAATACTTCGTCGTCCCGGTGTGAGCATTCTCAGTTGTGGACGAATTCATATAGACATTCAACGTTTGAGTGAATTTGCGTTTTTCAGCACAAATAAAAGCGATAAGAAAGATAAGCTGAGTCATCAGAGTTTAAACATTACGTCATCCAGTAACGTTATAGTCAAAATATTGTGTCACACAATCACACTTCGTCACGCCAGTTCGTATAAATAGAGGATCGCGCTAGCATTTGTGAAACCTAGGGGTGGGGAGGGTCAGAATGGCCGGTTAAAATGCCCAATGGGCTTTCTTGTCTTCTTGTATTTTTGAAGTGGGTTTAGTAAAGAGGATTTTTAAATGGTTACTGAATTGAGCCATTTCAACTTAAACGTCGCATTTTTAGACTTTGATCTCGAGGTCATATCGATCTTTTTCTGATAACCGTTGGATTCTTGCGGCTTGTGCGCACTGTTTGTTATTCTCAGTTGAGTTTGACCTCGGATAGTTTGTTAAGCGACTAAATGTGGTTTCTATGCCGCTTTCGGCATACTAGGTACGTTGAGTCTGGCCCGTTTAGCAACTTGATACTGTTTTTCAGCCTCTCATGTTTGTAGTTGTGACAATAAAGGATCTGAAATATTATCTGCAACGTGATGAGTTAATTTCCCTGCTGATGTTTGTAATGCTGGGCCCAGCTTATTTGTATAATTCTGTCGCAGGATGTTGTGTTTCGCATCACGGAGTGTAATCTATAGACCCTTTTCGTCATGAAACTGAAGTTGTAGCTTCTTTCTAGCTATGTAACATGAAATAGATGGCTGAACTCTGCTTCAGTTAAGAGCAATCCTGAAAGAGGACACCCCTGTCTTACACCTCTTTGTAAAGAAAAAATTCTGACGAGTAACCATTATTAACGACACAACTAGAAATATTGGAGTAAAAAGTATGAATCCAGTTGAGGAAACTTGGACCAAAGTTCATAATGTCAAGCACTTTAAACGAGTCAAAGGCCTTTTCAAAGTCTAGGAAAAGTATCATTCCCTCCTTATTTTCATGTTGTTCAATTATATCTGAAATTAGGCGGATGTTCTCGCCGATGAATCTACCTTTGATGTAGCCAGTTTGATCACTTTGGATCAGATGAGGTAGTACCTTCTCTAACCACGTTGCGATGCATTTGGTTGCCAATTTATAGTCTGTATTTAAAAGAGAGATAGGGCGCCAGTTTTTAAGCAGTAGGGGGTCTTTTTTTTCTTTTTTGGGATCAAGGAGATGATTCCTTGCCTCTGAGAGATAGAAAGCTCTCCTTAAGTAGGGCACCTTGATTGAGGCAGCCAATCAAAGGGCCAGAGATGTCGCTCCAAAAAAACAGAGATAGAATTCTGCAGTTAAACCATCCGTGCCCGGAGTCTTATTATGTTGAAAGGTCTTGAGCGTGGCAAGGAATTCTTCTGCAGTTATCGGACCTTCGCAAAGGTTTTGCTTTTCGTTGTCTAGTTTCGGTAAGGATTCATAATCAGAGAAGTTGGAGAACCGTTCAGCTGATGGCTGGTTTTGAGAGGTGTCAAGCTGGTTGTAAAAACTTTTCATAACAGTTAGTACAACCTTTGGATCCTCTACAGTGATACCCTCAGGTGTCTTCAATTTTGTTGTATGTCTTTTTTCATAACTTCTTTTTTCTAAGCTAAAAAAGTATTTATTACATTTTTCCCCCAATTCGTACCATCTAGCTCTACTCCGAATAATGGACCCTTTAGTTCTTTGCACGGCAATTTCATCTAGTTCAATTTGAAGTTTCCTAGCCTCGTTTACGAGGGAACTGTTTTCTGGAGTTGCATCAATGCGCAAATTCATTTCCTCTAACTTTTGAAGAAGGTCCAGTTCAATATTTCTTTCCGTGTATGCTTTCTTTTTAGCGAAACGGATTGCAAACATCCTAATCTCCATTTTTAACATTTCCCAGTAGAGCCTTTTGTCAGCAATGTCCTTGTGTTTCTCGGCTGCATGCTTGATAATGAAACTCATTTTTGTAACAAATTCTTCATCTTCCAAAAGTGAATTATTAAACTTCCAATAGCCTGGACCTCTTTTTTCTTGTATATCTTCTGGTTTAATCGAGATGGTGACAGGGGAATGACTTGAATCATAGTAAGCGCAAATGTTGGTTTTCGTAACACGGCTTAAAAGTCGTTTCGAGATAAGCCAGAAATCCAGCCTACATTTGATTTTCCCTGAGCTATTTCTCCAGGTAAACTGCATTTCATGCGGATGTTGTTCGCGCCAGGAATCGACTAGGTCATAGTTGTTACAAAGTGCCTCAATAGAATGAATTACATTTTTTTTAAATTGAATGGCTTTGCCCCCGAATTTATCCAAAGCTGACAACGGGCAGTTAAAGTCTCCACCAATAAGGATATTGTCGGTTTGGCATTTACGAATGGAATCGGTTATCTTTTGATAGAAGTTAATTTGCTGGTTCTGGTCGTTTGGAGCGTAAATATTGACGAGGCAAAATTCATCTTCATCAACGATTGTATTTACAATCAGAAATCTGCCATTTTTATCTGCAGTCACATTTAGCACCTCTGCCTCCAAGCTAACATCGCTGTACGTCTCTTGCAAAAAAATTACATCAAATTTTCTGAGATGAAGCCACCGGAAAATTTTTCTTCTTTTGATAGATTTGTTTAGGCCTCTTGCGTTAAAGGAAACAGCGTTTAAGGCCATATACCCAATAGATTAATGAATTTCTTTCTAACCATAAAATTGTGTATCACACTCTGCAACATGACGATAGCGTTTAGCCTTTTGATAAATGCCTTTGTGCCGATAGTGCGCCTGTTAACAATAGGCAGAGTAAGAACTAGGTGAATATAGATCGTAGAAAGTACAAATGATACATAGCCACTAACACTTAACTTAATAGGAACACTAATTAAGCCGCAAAGCAGGTTATTATATAAGAAGGAAAAAGTGCAGGTGTTAGATATCATAGACTGCTATGAAAAGAAACAAAACCCTCCTACAAAAAACTCTCCGCTAGATTAGAATATTAAGTGAAGCTAAAGGGAAGCGAGGTGTGAAAGGGAGCGCATAGCGTAAATTATATCGAGGAGGAAGAGGAAAAAAACGTTCAGGTAGCGATTTAACAGATATTTTTTAAATCCTCGGCTTCATATATTCTCTTTACCTGATCACTTTGGGACTTTTTGATGAAAATTTTGCCGTCCATGGTCCAGGCGCTATACCAGTTGCTGTTCTTTTTAAATTTTCTGACTTTAGCAAACAGATCGCGTCTGTAGTTTGTTAAGTTCTCATTAATATAAACAGCCACAATATCATGGAAATAGTTGCTTAAACTTACTGACTTAAGGTGTTTCCCGGCCTTGTACAGTTCACTTTTGGCCCTGTTAAAGACCTAAAGCGTACTATGATTGGTCTTGGATCGCCGCTAGATCTACGTGTAGCCACTCTGTGGCAGATATCGATGTCGTTACTGGCGATATGTACGTTGAGAACTTTCCCAAGCTTGATGATTTTTTGGGAAGGTTTTCTTCCGAAGACTCGGAAATGCCGTGAATTTCAAGATTGTGTTTTCTGGTGTACTGCTCTAGGTCGTCTATTTGGTTTATTGCAGCTCCGAGGTCGTTTTTAAATCCATCTAGGTCGTCATTTAGGTCAGCAATTTCTTCTTCTGCATTGCGTACCGCTTTTTTAAGCGAGCTCACCTCCTTCTTCAGCGCTTTGTTCTCCGTTTCCAAGCTTTCTACTTTGGCAATGTGAAATTCTAACGAGTTCTGAAGTTCTTCGTATTTGTTACGTAGTGCTCTGTTTTCCTTAAGAAGCTCGTCAGTGTTTCTTTGTATGTTGTTTAGCGCGGTCCAGATACTTGACAAGTCGGCATGTTCGGCCATGAGGTCTGTGGTCTTCGCGGATTTATTTGGAGGGATTTCGGGTGAACTGCTTCCTCTGATAATATGCGGTGTTCCATCGCATTCGCCTATTTTTCAGCCATTACGTTTTGATGCGGAGAGTTAGCAAGGCAGACTACTCAAAAACGCTGCCGTCCATGTTTGAACATGTGCGCATGTCCCGGAGAGTCGTTGAAAAGCTAAAATGCACCACAGCAAAGTGCACTACCCAACGTAAAATAGCTTATCTAGTAAAAATTCAATTTTCATAGCAACGGTGTAAACGGAAGAATTTTTACTCACGTGAACATTGAACACAAAAAAATGTGCTTCAAACAATAATTGTGCCTAAATTTATTTTCCATTTAACAAACAGACTTTTTGTACTTTCTGCATATCCCATAATGATAAACAAAGAAACAAACAAAGGTGAAACAAAAAGATTGGTACTCACAGTTTTCAAGTAGTCCGCCAGAGGCCCAAGCTGCACACTGCAAATTCTCACAACCGCTCCAAAAAGTGTCGAGTAAAAAGTCGTAATTCGTTTCAAGTTAACGATGGTGAAGAAATCACAATTAAACAAATGTAAGGCCGTTAGAAGCTGAAGTTTTATACATTGCACTTTTACAAGGAGAAAGAAGGACTAAGGCAGATTCATTTGACGAGCCTGATTTAGTTGGCCAGCGTATGTCATGATTATCAGATCCTGATTACCAGGGTAAATCAATATCAAAACAAAAACAAAATTTTCTTTAAGTGCAACCTTAACAAGTTCAATCAACTAGATGGAGTAAATCGATAAAAACGAACTCAACAGTTTCAGGTCAGTGGCTGCAACGACTCGCAGCAAAAGCCAATGTCAGTTATCGTGAGGCAATCACCTTAAAAGATTCGCGACAGAACTGCCACGAAGATTCGCAGCAAAAGCCAATGTCAGTTGTCGTAAGGCAATCACCGTAAAAGATTCGCGACAGAACTGCCGCAAAGATTCGCAGCAAAAGCCATTGTCCAACCCCGTCCCCAAGGTCTTCTCGCTTTTCAATATGGCGGCGGCTCGGGAGAAGACCCTGGCACACAGCAGATCACGTTACCAAAATCTCCAACGAGGATGGAGATGTATTCAAAATGGCGGCTACGGCGAAAAGGGTGAGAAGAACTGGGTACGAGATGTGGCTCAGGTGAAGATAAACAAAACAGCAGAAAAAGCTGAAGTTCAGTTCAAGAAAAAAATAGGAAAAACAGACGCGTTTTGCATGTAAGAGTCTTAGGAATACGGCAAAGTGTTAGAGGTCTTGTTTTTGCTGTTCATTATTTCTTTTTTGTTATTTTAAAGTTAGGAATAATGGGTTTGAGCGTACTCGACTACCGAACTCCGTACCGCTAGTTGATTCAATGTTGCTCAAATGAACATATTATATTTTTGATTCATGAGGCTTCATACAAAAAATTGTCTTATCGTTACATTGTTACAAATCCGTCCTTCTTAAATATTGTTATAAATCCTTCCTTCTTAAAATTATATGCTTCAGCTTAAGACTTTTAGAATATATCTAGGCCTTAAATAAAACTAGTGCTACAAAATATTTAATATTCTACATGGCTTACATCCCTGTGAGTTCAGTGGAAATGACTCATTTATTTATTTACTTGTTTATTTGTACTGGTTAAACTAATTTTTGATTTGGCATATTCCAGGTGCTGCTTTGGAGGCAGTGATAATCAGTTTGACTTTGTTGAATTTATTTGTGCCCATTCCTTGCGCTACAGTTTTGCTTGTACAGTTGTAGATCTCCAGGGCTTTGTCACTTTCAATATTGTTTTCTACACTTTAGCTTCAGTGAATCACATTAAACACTAGAACTGAGGAGATTGTGAGACTGTAAACAATGGAAAAATAAAACATTTTAACAGTTCTGGGGATAATATTCCCAGGTTTGAAAACATTTTCTGCTTGACAACCTCAATCAATTGAGTAACCTGCAGCTGGGGGAAGTTTGAAAGTGTTTCAAAAATTGAAATGGGAAAGAGAGGATTGAACTCACCTGAGGGAGTAATACACAAGTGATGAAATAGTACACAATTGACGGAGTAATACACAACTGACGGAATTATCATCCAACTGACTGAGTGTAACACAACTGACCGAGTCTGAGAGAACTGACTGAGTAATACACAACTAACCGAGTAATGCTCAACTGACAGAGAAGTGCACAACTGACTGAGTAATGCACAACTGATGGAGAAGTACACAACTGACCGAGTAACCACAACTGACAACGTTATCATGCAACCCACTAAATGACACAGAACTGGCAGACTAATGCACAACTGACCAAGTGATGCACAACTTCCAACTGCAACTTGCAACATGCAACTGACAGAAAGATTACACAAGTGACCAAGTGACACACAACTGACGGGGTAATACACAACTAATAGAATTATCGTACAACTGACCGAGTGATACAGACAGGATCTTTGCATCAAATTCCCTACTCCTCGGGCAAGGAAAATACATGTAGCCAAATGTCTGAGGTATGCCCGGAGGGGTGGGGAGATGTTGAATTGATCAGCACATAACCTTAAGTTATGAATCCCACTTTTTAGGATGACTCGTTGTTTGAACCTCTGTTGTAACTTTTAGTGGATTTTTGTGGTGTTCTAATTGGATCTGCAAACCCTTTCTATTTGGCTTAGATTGACATGAGAATAGTTTTAAAGTAGAGACATGAGATGGGAAATCATTTTAAGAGACCATCAAAAACTGATATCCACATAAGAGCACCCCAGGTTGATAGCAGTCAATTGTGATATTCCTTTCCTTGTTCTTAACTTAAAAAATAAGCCCCGATATCAACAAACATGTTCTCCTCACTATTCTCCATCATTGCAGAATTCTCGAGACTTAAATACGACGCAGTAGTTTAACTGCTACAAATCCAGATGTCTGTTGAATGCGAGTAAAGCTATAAACAGTGAATATAGAAATGTTTGGCTTGGAGAAAGCTTGATTCCATCACGAAATCCGAGCTCAAAACAGAGGAAAGAAACCATACTGAGTGACCTGCATCCTAAACCTTCATCATATCTGTGTTAAAGAAAAACTAGTAACCGCAGCGAATAACATCAGATCACGGCGTAAGAAATTCACAGAACCTATCATTTTTATGGAAAGAAGCGGTTACAAGAATTATAGCAATAATACCGAGTGGGAAAAAGGGGGCTGGCTAATATAAACACCAAAGACGGCATACATAAAGAGACTAGTCAAAAGGTTCTAAAGAACGTGAATTCCACCCCGTTTCCAGGGTCCTCTAGTCAGTACCCGACAACTTGAGACTTTCCCTTTCAGTAACGGAACAAAGTTTCAACATTATCTACCACTGCAGAGTTGTAACTTTCACAATTATATTGATCAGAGAAACAAATCGCTTAGAAAGTAAGGCACAGTTAAGCACTTCAAGTTAACTGATTCTCGCCTTATCCACATAATACCGGTAACATTTCTTTAAAATTACGGCCTGGAAGTTTTCCTATGTCCACAGAGAAGGGTATAGCACTGAAATCGTCATACACAAGGAAAAAAATGCTTTTAAATAAGTACTGTAGTTTTATTTTATTATTTTTGTTACATATACATTTACAGAGGCCAAGACAAAACCCAGGAAAGAACCAGTTGCTAGTAAGGAAGAACATTTCTTTAAGTCTTCAATAAAGTCACAATGTCTGTTTCTATTTTAAGAATGCCAAGAAGTCCTCGGCATGGAAAGTGGTGCAATCTCTGACTCACAAATTAGCGCCTCTTCAGAGCATGATATCGTTGTCAATCATGCCGCCATCCAGGGAAGACTGAACTTTCAAGAAACTTCAGTTAAAGCAGGAGCTTGGGTAGCTGCCACTAATGATGTCAATCCATGGCTGCAGGTTGATCTGGGTAAACAGTTCACCAAAGTAACAGGTGTGGCAACCCAAGGACGAAATTATAGCAGTCAGTGGCCCTATGGAAATCACAGCCAGTGGGTAACCAAGTACAAGATACAATACAGTGACGATGATGTGAACTTCCTATACTACAGGGAACAAGGACAAAACACAGCTAAGGTGATAATACTTTGTCTCACAAAATGAATAAGGCGTTTTAACTGATATACTCGAATATGCTACCAATTTAAACAAGAAAACGATAGATGCTTTACGTTTAGGCTAAAGTTCAATTATAATTTTCTGCCTATATGATGGAAGCTAGGAAGTCGGACTTCGAACCTACGATAATCAAATTTTTAAAAAGTCTAACAATTTCCCCTCTCATTGGTTTAGGAGTTTGATGGAAACACAGACAGGGACACCATTGTGTACCATGATCTAAACCCACCAATCTGGGTACGTTACATCCGCTTTCGACCAACGGCCTGGCATGGTCACATATCAATGAGGGTCGAGCTCTATGGCTGTAGAGGTACGTGCTAAAGGTTTCCTATCCTGCAAATTTACTCACTTATTCTACATCCGAACCCTTGTCTACTTCCTATAGCGCTATGAACGGAGTTTTAATATCAAGCCCTACATTGAAAAACTTGCAGTCAGTGAAGAAATAAAACTATTACTGTTCTACCGGTGGTCATTTGAAAGAAAAAGTGAAAGAAGGGGGATAGGTATGCAACTTTGCATAACGGTAATTCGCAAAAATTCCCGCAAATGTCGGCAAAAATAACAAAATCACAGGCTACGATATATCTTCTGGGCACTAGCGCTCAAATTTACACGATTGCTGACTTGAAGGTATTTGTTCCGGTAATGTACATGGTTGCTCCGTCTGACCCGAAACTGAATGAAAATTAAGAACACGGCGAGGTGGTCATGTACCAAAATATGCTTGAATCCTTTCTCATTTCAGGTGGTTAATCCGGAAATATTCTTTACGCATTTTTCAGCGATTTTCTGCGTAAAAACCCTTGGGAAATTAACAGAAATACCATTAGTTTCATTGTCTAGAATAAAGATATAAATAAAACCGTTTATAAACAAACGAGTACTTTGTAATTTAATTTTCAGTAGATCCAGAAGGGATAAATATTTGAGATTACCAGCCAATTTTATCTCTAAACAGCAGCGAATTTTAAAAGCTGTGTTGGTTTGTTCCACACAAAGAGTATATAAAATACTTGATAGACGTCCTTGAGGCACAGCATAAACTTTTTAAAAGACACTAAGGATGAAATGTTACTTTTGCTTGAACGAAATCGTCTTTATCTTCTATCCAACGAGTTTGGCATCACCACTCCCAAAACATTGGACATTGGACATTTGAGAAGAATTCTGTGCACAAACGGCTCAACATTGTAAAGGCAGAAGGAGGGGTTAAGACCAGTTAGCTCTTTAGAGCTGGGAAAAAATTAGAAAAATGAAAACTCTCTCCAAGACTATTGTCCACGATTGCAATGCTGGACAGACATCCTTGGGGCACACCTTTCTACTTTTGCTCAAACGAAATCAGAATTTAACACGCTTTCCAACGAGTTCCCCGTGCCTCCCCGGCCCCAAAACAATCTGTACATGTGAGCGTATTCTGGATACACAAATTCAACGTTGAAAGGGGGAAGGAGGGAGAGACGCAGTTAGTTTGTTAGCCGTAGAGAAAAAAATTAATAGAAAAACAAGAAGGGTCTGTCCCAAGAAGTTCGTTCCGTCTATTGATGTTGATTTTTAGCTTTTCGTGTACAAAGTTGAACTTAAATTTTGTTTTAGCAGTTTGCCTGTTACCATCGTATTTATATGTATCTAAACCAAAATTTAATGAGCCTCTAATATTCAAGAAACATCTTTTTCAGTCCCAAAGAATAGGCGTACCCGTCCAAAAGAGCCATTTCATCAATGGCCTATAGAATTTTGTTTCAGATGTTTTGAGTTATAGCTTCCTTCTGCCAAGCCAAAGATGCGAGCCAGCACATTTATTCCTGACATGATATCGAGACTCTGTTTCTCTTTTCTGGTCTGCCTTGAGGTAACTCAGCAAATAGACTTGGTTAGGATAAGAGTCAGTGGGCATGACCTAACATAGTTTTCAGGAGCAAACGTCAGAAAAGTCAAACGTTAATCTACTTATTAAAGTAACAGGTAAAGAAATTTTAATACCGCGAAGGTCTAATAACGACGGCTCTCTATTAAGCCCCCCGCCCCTCCCGAACCCCCAGGTTAGAATCGCGTTATATTCTTCATCTTTCTTATCAATTTCTGTTTTCAGTATATCAATAATGGTTCTTGACTTACATAACGCTCTTTGTTGAAGCTGGCCTACGTCTCTTAAAAATAAGCCCCACTAGACGGCCTGAAAATATTTAAGACCCCCTGGGCCTTAATAGAGCGTTTACGATAATTTTAAAAGACAGTTTACTTGCAAAGCTGTTAATCTGCAAATTTCTTTCTTATCAAGTTCCAAGTTCTACGATCGAAGTGCCCGAGGGGTCCCCAGTAAGGTCACTCTGGCTCCAGGTCCTGACGGAAAATTTAACGGCTCTTACAAATTTTTCGCAGATTCAAATAGCTACATCGACTTTTCAAACAGCGCTGGGGGAGCTTTGGACGTGCGGCACTCAATAACGATGCTGTGCTGGTTGTTCTACGATAGCGGAAAAGGCCCTGTTTTTCGCTACAGGGGCAGTGCAAGCGGTGTCAATGCAAACAGAAGAGTACGGTTAGAGATAACCGAAAGGAAAATATCTTTCCTCTTCAGAAACAAAGATGACTCCATTACACACACCTTGTCACACTCCATTGAGCTAGCAGGCATGAGATGGAAGTTTGTCGGGGCATCTTATGACCATTTTTCTGGTGAAGCCAAGCTGTGGGTTGATGGAGACGAGGTTGAGGCAAAAAACATTGGAGCTGGTCATGAACTGGCCACAAAAGGCAATGTCAGAATGGGAAGAAACTTAGACATCAAGATCACCCAGATGCACGTATTCAACTTTACTTTGACCAGGGAACAAATACAGATAATTCTGAAAAGGACTCAAATTGCAGGTTAGAATATAACGTACTCGCTTTAATTTAGGGGTAGGGATAACAGATTTTTTAATCTATGAAATACGCAACTCAGTATTTAAACTCTGACTACAACGCTGATTTGACAACGATATCGGTAAATTACAAATTATCAGTTAATCTAAGTTACAACTTGAAAGAAAACTCTGATCCCATTCAAATTCTTGGCGTCGTATAGCTTGGATATCTGAGAATGGGGTCATCAAGTAGTCAATTGAACGTTTGCTTGCACTTTCATTCTATGACATGCCAGAGATTAAGTCAGCGCAAATATGTTTGTGTTTGCAGCAAGTTGTCATGATAGGTGTTTTAACCTTTAGATATTACAGGGAGGTTCTGCGACTAAAGTAAAAAGGTAGTTAGGACGTCCAAAAATACTTCCTTTTAACATCTGCAACATGGTCTGATCAGTAGCATACAACTTCCATACTAAGCCTTTGTCACGGCGTTTTTAGCGTTTTCACAGACCACTTTATTTTAAGACACTGTTAAGGTTTTAGTTAACTCTTTCCTGAGAAGGTTTATGTTTCGGTCTGCTTGAGTCGTTATAATCAGGATGTTGTACTGCATAACGGAAAGGAGACGTGCCTTCCTTTGTTGGCAGGATAAAGGCATGTGGACACCGAAAAAAGTATAGGCTGCAAAGACAAGATCTTCGTATTTTGCATTTCTATGCATTGTACTTCCGCATAAAAAAATTGATCCGCTGGATATTTTTTTAAAATCATGCCTAAGATAGAGCAAAATATTTCTAATCTCTCTGCAAAGATTTAGTTACGGAATTTCAGTGAAGGAAATTCGCGAAAATCCAGAGAAAAGTATTCATATTTTACCCGACGACACTGCCTCATAGAATAGGAGTTCCCCAAGATCGCTGTTTGAGCTTGCGCAAAATTCAAACAAGTATACTTCTTAACTGGGCATTTTCGTGAAACTCATCATTTTAGAAAGTTCATTAAGGCACTACTTGTTATAATACTTAGTTATTTACACTTAATACTTAGTTTATTGCGAGAATCGCAATTAACTAAGCTAAATTTTTTTAAGCGGCAGGAAAATTCAAACTTCTGAAAAAAAACTTGCTAAAAAATATAGTTTCCATGACGACATCAAATTTAATAAGCAATACCATGTCGTACTAACTTGTTTCCAGATAAATTGGAAGAAAACTCACAAAGTTTAGTGTCTTTTGTATGGCAAACCGTCGCTGCCAAAAAGCTATCGACTTGTAAATACTGGCCCAAACGGCTTCCGATATCATCGAGTTAGGAAAATTGTATCGTCAGTTTTGGAAATGTACGGACGAGTTCTGTTTAGCTATGGTTGAGTTTCTTTTAGTCCAGCCATATGGTGCAAACAAATTGCGGAATTGTGCATTTCGGGGTAAAACACCAAACTCGGCACAATGATAGTACAAGATGGACTGATTATTTTTAGCTATGGATCCCATCCAAATACACGCGGGGGAGGCACAATGTGCCCTTGGGGGGGGGGGGGGTTGGCCGTTTTGTTCTATAGTCCATCTATATGGTGAAAAAAATTGTGCACTTAGGGATAAAAGCATCACATTAAGCATGGTAATAGTACTTACGTTGCTGAACAAAATTGGCTATGGACCCAGGCGGATTTCTTTTAGGGGGGAGAATTTTGCACTTAGGGGGTGGGGTGGTTGCAATTTTCAAAAGCATTGCTGCAATTTAAGAGAAAGCTGTAACGTTAACCCAAATTTGCCATATTGGTAGGGCGTGATGTCCTAAGGAAGCTCATCTATGACTCTACCTAGAACTGAAGTTAACAAAAGGGGGGACACAACTTAGGAGGAGGGGTGGTAGTATGTATCTTTGTATTTTCGTTTTAGTTTCTCTGCCTTGAAAACTAGCAGAATTATAATTCATTTAGTGAATAGTTTCTCCTGTGGCCTCACGCGAGAGCATCCTCCAAGGTGGACTGGGGGTGGGGGCGGGGGCTTTGCATCTCGGCGTAGAATGGGCAATCACGTTTCGTATAATATCTGAAAATCAACAATTGTATAGAATAAAACTACATAATTATTCAACGTTAATGTTATTTAACCTCATGTTAACCGCTAAACCATGTACAAAAATCAACCGTTTTTGGGGATGCATCTGCAACACTGTCAAGGATCCCAGCAGCATTTTGAGTCATATTCGAATATTTCAAATGGTACAAGTGTTAGTTTTCAGCAGTTTAAGTGCAATGATGTAGACAACCATGTAAGGTCAAGAGGTTTGTCCAATACACCCGCACCATAACGGATCGTGAGCCTAAGGTCCCTATAGGCAGGTTTCTATCTAGGGTGTTTGAGGGGTAGAAGCTCCCCCCTACCACCAAAATAATGTTATAATTACAGTATATAAGTAACTATATCGGAAAAATCAGAACGTGATCACGACTAAAAAAGGAAAAAAAATACCACAGTAACATTACCTCAAAACTGTATCTCAAAATGCACCAGACTGCATCTCAGCGCATATTCATTTCAAAAATTCCCGGGGGGGAAGCATGCCCCCAGACCCCCTAGGAAGCTTGTGGCCTTCAGCCACTCTTGACTTCTCCCCTAAACGATAAATACTAGATAGAACCCTGGATCATTCGGACCGTGAACCTCACACGGTCGTCCGTTTTAAAGAGTTGACTTTCTCTTTTGTGTATCTTGATCGCTTTGTCTTGCCTTGGACACTCCACTAATAGATTCCTGTTATCAGTTTGCGCAACTCTTATAGAACAAAAAATAGACATGTTTCTCTTTTGTGTATCTCGATCACTTTGTCTTGCCTTGGACAGTCCGCTAATACAACCCTGTTGTCAGTTGGACAACGCTTATAGAACGAGTAATCGACATATTACCGTTTTCTCTTTAGTGTATATCGATCGCTTTGTTTGTCTCTTGGTGAATTCTCTGTTAGAACCCTGTTATCACTTTACCAACGCAACGCAACTATAATAGAATATTACTGTCTTCCCTTACGTGTATACCGATCGCTTCGTACGTACGCTTAAATAACGAGGCATAATCATATACTTTTATTGGTTATTTGTACCTCTACATACGGACTGTGATCCGCAAATAACGGTCCGTAGGCAAGGATGACGGACTGTACGAAACGTACGGACCGTCAACAGTTGGCGCTGGTGTGATAATGACATGCACGCTCTGTATTCGGGCCGTAATAAGCAAAAATGGCGACCCGTGCGAAACGTACGGTCCGTCAACGGAAAATAACCGTCCTGAAGGACGTTTGCGCGAAAAACTTGTACAACACAGATTTTTTTCATAGTTTAGCTACAGTCAGATAATGAGTTACCTATGTCAGAAATGCAAAAAAATTGGGGGGGGGGTCACCGACTTCGTTTTCGAAATAAAGCGCGTGGAAAACTACTCCAATTTTGACACATCGGTTCTCGTAATTCGACATGGCCTCAGTGCTTGTTAGTTGAAAAATGTTAAAAATGATTTGCTGTAGACCCACTTTCTTAGTCAAATTATATTTAAGTGGGCCTGTCAAGTAAATAATTTGAACCGGGGTCATCCTTTTAGTTAAACTTAACCTCTAAGATGGACTTTAGCCAACACCGTGCAGCTACAATAAAAGCAGAATTCGATGATGCGAGGGCAGAAAAGTTCAAAAATCAAACTTCCACAATACAGATTTTCTTTATTTTTTCACAAAACGTAGATAATCGACAAAGAAAGTGATCTATCAAAAGAAAATATGGGGTCACCGAACATTTAAGAGAGTTAAACCCGTCATAGATATTTAAGTGCCCACTAGCGCTACAGATCTCCACATGTTTTTCAACAGCGCGCGCGCTCAATGCATGACGTGGCAGGATACCGCGAAGTGAATTGCGTGCGTAGTTAGGATGCTCAGAAACAATTAGCGCGAACCTCCTTAAGCAAGGATGACGGTTCGTGCGAAGCGTACGGACAGTCAATCGCGACAGTCAATTACGAGTTGCTCTTCTCACCTGATCTATAGCTTTTAGCCTTTCTTCAGTTCAGGCAGGTGGCATTTTTTGCTCAGGTTGGCCAGTCTAGCGAAGATTCACAAGCTGCTCTTTAGACATCGCAAACTTGGCCAGCTGTCAGCTCAAGAGATGACTACTCCATATTC